>JAUTBT010073132.1:0-13513 GCA_032361225.1 Lepetodrilus schrolli
TGTGTAAGACAATGGTTACTACAGTATCGGAGATAAGGTTACCTTACAGTTGTGTAAGACAATGGTTACTACAGTATCGGAGATAAGGTTACCTTACAGTTGTGTAAGACAATGGTTACTACAGTATTGGAGATAAGGTTACCTTACAGTTGTGTAAGACAATGGTTACTACAGTATTAGAGATAAGGTTACCTTACAGTGGCAGCATTTCATACAGTAGGGCCCTGCTCTATGGGTATTTGTTTCCAGAATCAGTGATAGCATCAAAGATGATAGGTGAATGAGAAAGTTAATACATGCATAGTTATCTCCCCTTTATGATCTCCAGGATGGTCTGGTATTAAACCAAAATAACAGTTCATTGAAAATCAATCTAAACTTGGGAAATAAGAAGCTTTAAAATATATTGTGAAATTTCTAAATCTTTTCAGTCCCTAAGCATGTATTTCATACAGGTGCTACATGTTTTCAAAATAATACCAACTAACTACAGTATGGCTGCTGAATCTCAGAAGCTTTACAAAAACTAATCTATTCCACCTGAAAGTAGTTTCAGACTAAATCTGATCCAAGACAGATTCCTAATTCTCTCCTTATACATTACTTTGAATAGGATTTATAGTGTATTCATGCTCAGGTGCATTGTCTGTTTAATCTCTAGCCGCAATCCATGTTTTGTGTCAGTAACTATGGTTACTATTTTATTTCAACTCTCACTATCTGTTCATTTTAGCAAGAGAAAAATCTGGGTTCAATGCAATCATTTGGATAACAGCTTTCAACATGGAATGCTTCATTTCAACATTTTTCTGTTGTTTGTCCTCCCAGCAGACTGAACTGACTCCAGTCTGTTCTTGTCCCAGCCACCAGGGGACACTATTCAACATTAGTTTTTCTCACTAAATTCAAGCAAGCTCCAGGCATGTCCATTTGCCATTTGAAAACACACACGGGATACAACACACGCATGGATAGCAGTGTACATCTCGGTAGCCAACTCTTCAATTACCATTTCTATTTTTCACTAGAAGTGACGGGAATCTTGATAAAAGTGAAAAGTGTCCTGAGAGAGGTGTTCACTGTTTCGATCTGTATCCAGGATTCTCCTGGGTTAGTTCCAGTCAAAGATCAATATTGTGCAACATTTGCAACAAAACTGTCAACTTTTCACCAGCTAATATCCACAATCTGATGCAATTTGTTGGTGAAAAAATGGCCACCGTTATTGACGGCTGTGAGAGATTTTACATGACTCTTCAACTCTGTCTGCCATTTTATTTAACATATATATTAATTGTATCAGCAAGATCTCATTTATATTTTATGATTAGTTTTTATTCTTGAAAATTGAGTTCTAGCAATTTTCTATGACAACTTTCTTCCTTATTCCAATGAATTTCACTGATATCTTCATTGACATTTGACAAAGTTCTATACAATTGTCAAATGGATAAATCAATACAATTTTAAAAGGCACCCAAAATGGTTTAGTTCTATGTTGATGGAATGTGTATTGGAGCACATAATTATTGCTATAATACACATGGTACTCACTAGTCCAAATATACAATATCATTCAGTTCACAAGCAATGTTGCTGTTGCTAAATTCTGTTATGGCTTATTATTAATACACAATATTATTATTATTATTATTATTATTATTATTAATAGTATTATTATTAATAGTATTATAAATATTATTATTATTATTATTATAATAGTATTATTATTCTGATTGGTTGCTTCATTGAATGCCCAATGGGAAACCCAATGTGATGTTTAGGACTTGTGCACTGAGACAGGTTATGGCCATACCCTCACATTAAAAGTTTAATTAAATGTTTTAGCCATACCCCACATACACATACCCCACATACACATACCCCACATACACATACCCCACATACACATACACCGGGTACACACACACATACACATACCCCACATACACATACCCCACATACACATACACATACACATACCCCACATACACATACACTGGGTACACATGGCCGTGTACATAATGACATATCCTGGTATATCCAAGAACTGACAATTTAAAGAAAGGATTATACCACCCTGACCTGCACATGGATGGTAGAAATCTGACAAGACAAACAGGCTACTAATGCCATTATAATACAACTAGCATGATTGCCTACCATATAATCAGATTTGTCTTCAGGTGATGAGAACCATCTTTCAAGCCTGGACTGTAAACTGGATGCCATGTGATGCTAGTAGCAAAGTTGTTGACTTTCATGAACCAGCATTGCATTGTTTTTACCAAATGTTGATAAATTTAAAATTGTGAAATGTTGCAGGAATATGCCATTATCGATTAGTATGTCTGGTTTCAACTGGAAAAATAAGATAATTGTAAATTAGGAATAATTATATTGTTCAAGCATTGTTCAAATGTTTTATATTTGGGGTCAACATCGATTGAAAATTGGCGAATCATCATAGATGAAAATATTTACACTTAATAGCTTTATTCCTTAAAGATGAAAACACTTTATTAGTGGTTGATTTTCCAAACACATTAAAGTTGCAAAATACAATGAAGCAATTTAAACATTTAATTCCTGTAATAAACAAAAACAAACAAAAAACAAACAAAAAACTAACAAAACTGACATCATCCGATACTTTCAACAGTTCCTACTTTCACTTTCTCCTTTATGAACAAACATTAAGACTAACCTGAATGCATTGCAAGACTCAGAGGAACATGTCCACTCACTTTGGTGTTCTATGGTTTTGGTTTTTGCATTTACCGAGAAAGCTTGAGGTTAAAATAAATATTCCATGGCTCATTTGTCAGAGTCTGTTGTTGATGAGTCTGACAGTATCCCACTATGTTCTCCCACACATCAAGTAGCATGTAGGTTGTAGCATTACCATGTCCTCATCCACCTGAACCTCTGCTGTTCCACTTCAACCACCTGCCAGGGGCAACAGGGCAAAGTTAGCAGTTCCACAAGGTGGGGGAGATGTATTAGTCCTTGTTAAAGGTATTTCGTGACAATTTTTTTTATTTTTAATGAATTTTTTTTATACTCTTTTTGAAATCAGACATTTCATGGGAATCTTTTCGATTTTTAATGATTTTTCACATTTTATTTATTTTTATCATGCCTTCACAGCTGTGACTATAGTGACATGACTGCTTAATTGTCTAATAATAAGAGCATATTAGTTGTTAGAATAGTATGCAGGTTATGATATTAGTGGTAAAATATACTGTATGAAACATTATTGATGGTTTTTTTAAGGAAATTAATTTCTAAATTTAAAAAATAAATATGGTTGATTATCATTTCTCTTACTTCTACTTTATCCCTATTCATGTATGCCGTTATGGTGGCACATCAGATCATTTCGATTTTAACAATATTAATATTTACCTTATGACATTTTAAATGTTAGTTTTATAATGTTAGAGATGGTGGCTTAGAGAAATAGTGAGTGTTGGTGGTTTATATGCAAGCATCAATAATTGCATGGAATATGAGTGAGTGAATGATTGTTTTATGTCACAGTGGGAATCTTTCACCCATGTGATGAAGCATGGAATATGAAAGCTCTCATCAACGTTGACTTCAAACAATAGTACATGTATTGTATTTGTCTTGCACAGAGACAGACTTCCATTTGATAGATCATTATCAATATACAGAGCTACATATCAGTTTCCTATAACAGGAATTTCACACAATCAAAGATTTCTACTTTATGAATGCAATGTCATGAATGCTAATAAACTTATGCACAGCATAAGATGTTGCAGGGGCGTAACTTCGTGCACATCACGTCAGGAGATGAAGAGGCCATAGTTCCTCTGACAATGACTCTTCAACCCAAGCAAAGGTCCACACAAGAGATCACTAATGGACTTTGTTAAGTACAATTTGAACAGGAACAAAATGAACAGCCTTCAATATTTGCCCCATTAGCTGCAGTAACCAGGTTAGGAGGTGTCTCTGTAGTTCTTCCATGGTTCCACGTACAAAGGAAGAACGGTCGTGGAATCTTTCTATGCCTGATATCATTCAGCAATGCAGACAAAGTGGCCCATGGATTGTCATATTGACCGGTTTGTGTCACAAAGCAGACAGGTTGCTACCAACTTTGTCCACGATACTTAACATGTCCTCTCTGCTTCGCTAGGACAATAACACATCTTAAAACACACTTCAACACAGTTCATCACATTCTTTATTGTGTCTGGAAGATGTGGCCTTTGTCCATTCTTTCCTACGATGCCTCATTGACAGATGTTTACCAGCTTTCAATGCTCATTTCCAGCAGCTGTAATCATTTTACACAAGTCGATGACAATCTTTATTAGTTGTAAATTGCTGTAATGGAATGAAGAAGCTGTTGATATATCAGTTAATTCTTTGTTGATTGAAAGTTCAGGACATTGGACAAGGAAAATTAATCATGGCTTTAATTCAATCTGCATCAGCTCATCTTTATCCAATATTCAACTGTCTCCCTCTCCATGGAAAGACATGGTTAGTTGAGACCAATAGTCACACAGATGTTTGTTTGGGGCGGAATTTAGATTAATTAAAGCACTCATTTATTTATGAGATAAACAGTTCCTATTGCAAATTTCCACGTGATGTTATCATTGTTAACCAGGTGGGAATTTCATTTAACACCGACGGCCGTCATGTAAAATGTAAAATTTCAACCAACGGCGTCAGCCTGAGGTGTTAAATGTAAAATTACAACCTGGTTAACAATGATAACATCACGGGAAATTTGCAATATGAATTGTTTATCGAAATTGTACCGTAATTAATTATTTGGTCAATTTTTAGGTGAACTCTTTTGTCGGATGAATCTGAGCTGCAACACAGCATTGTTCAACAGAAAATTAATCACTGCAATGAATTTGTGTTTCCTCATTTTGCCATCTATTAGAGACTGATTGTGCCCAGTCATAGCCCATTATGACATTCAATCCATTGTTCGAACTTACCTGTTCCACATTTCCCTTTACAGGATGACTGGCATGACCAGCAGTTTCACAGGTCAAATATTGCGCAAGGATTTCAAAGTAATTTGTAAATCGATCAATACAACAACAACAAAACAACAAACAATTAACAATTCCAAATGCATGTACTTCAAAGTTTAGTACTATCATGATGCGTCAGATATCATAACAATGTGTTCACGCCGGCTCGTGACAGAACCACTGTGATCACCGTCATTGTGATCACTCGCAGTAGTTAGCCTTGCCGCGGGATCTGCACCAGTTAAGTTGTCGTCCAGGGTATCTCTCTTATCCACTATGAGACCATAGAGCTCTCATAAGTGCATGATCCCCATGTATAAAAGATCGCTTTGAGAGCAGTATAGACCAGTCTCGTAGTACAGCTTCGTGAAATGATACCCATGCAGGCCTCCTAATGGAACCTAAATTGCTTACCATTTTCTTCATACTGTTAGAGCACTTCATAAAAGCTATTGTAAAGTTCTCCAATGGTTTCATTCTAACTTCCCATACTAAAATTGAGATATTCATCAAACTAACATGTGTGTTAGCCATTTTGAATTATTTGCAACCATTTCAACCAATCAAATTCAAGGAAATTTAATATTATAGTACAATTCATGTTAATAAACTAGATTAGTAGGAGGGGAACACACACTGGATTTTGTCATCAGAATTCAACTTGTTGATAGACGAGAATTGACATTTTGCCATCCCTCATGTTGATCACACTTATTGTATGTTTATCCCTGTTTTTCTCATGTGCCACCATTTGATGGTTTTCCAAGAATAAAACTAAATCCGAATCTGACAGTTTCCACATTGATCTGACAATCTGTTCCTATCACCTGTTCTGGATCTGGGAAGTAAATATATCATATAAGCTCAATATCTTTGCAAGATACATTCAAATCTCATTCTCTCATAGAAGAAGATAGTAGACATCAGTTTACTGGTCAACATATTCTGGCCTTTTTTTAATCCTATGATGGTATATGGCTTTAATTCTGCTGTTCCATTGATCGACCAAGACAGGTTTGTACATAAACTATTCTCAGGAAATTATTTTCATGAAGCTATGGCCTTTGATCAATATTTTTACAGCATAGGTTTTTCGAAAATCCAATATATAAATTATTAAATGCCATTTTGATATTAGGATTTTTGAAGATAAACACAAATGTATTTCCATACATCATTCTGTACAGAGCTTTAAAAATATTGTTCGTATACATTGATTAACTCCCAATTATCATAATCCTGTATTGTCTTTAGGACAAATTTAATTAAGGTCAATAATGATTTAACAATACTAATTACATAAATTTAAATAACGATCTGATATTGATATAACTCAAGTATGCAAATTAGAATAATATGGCAAAGCTTATATCTGAATTTAAATTAGTTTATGGGAAGCATGTATAGTAGTAAGTAGATACACGTATATCAAAGCAGGTCCACACACACGTAATAAAAACTGTGATCTATAAGAAGTGTGATTTCTTTGGAGTTGTCAAGAATTACATTTATTATGAACATCGTGGTACCAATTAACATGTTGATGTAACAGGATTACCAGAAGGTCATCTACAGATTCAATTAAGACTGACACAGGTCTTAACATGCGACCTTAGTATTTCACGATGTCATAGGTAGTGACAACATTTACAGTGCACGTGACATGTAGACTATCAGAGACACGTTACTGTTGCTAAGACAACACCACCACAGCTGGGGTCAACATGTTGGAGGATTGGTCACTCTCTAATTGACCACAGGAAAACTCTGACCGGTTTGTACATTGTCCATATCAAATTACCACTTTTACAAATATTATACTACTAATACAGTATTTTCCTGTTTGTTTCGAAAAATCAATGCCTGCTCTCCACTGTTGAGAAGATACTTCTTCCTCCCTTCACCCAGGGGAATCCAATCTAGGAATTGTTAGTTTTGTAGTCCAATGCATGAACCACTCTACTAACCCACCTCCTAAATGTATTTCACATTTATACAAATGACACACATTGTAAGGACATGTAGCTAACTTGCTTCCTTTCAGAAGAAGAAGACCGCAGGTCAAAATCTACAACTGTCCATTACAGCAAATCGAATGTCCATAATAAAGATACCATACACGTGTTGTATTTACTGGACATTCTTAGTCTAATGGGAGTAGTCTCAAATGTTTACCAACAGGAACCACAGGAACCCATGTTTACTGAAGACTATAACAAATTAGAGACTAGTTGTTGTGTTCACAAGGAATGGAAACAGCCAGCCAGTCAGGAATCCCCTCCTATGATCCAGGTGAAGCTTGAGCTCTCGGCGCGACCAGACATGTGGGATGGAATGCAACGCTCCAGGTGTGCGTCTCAGGTGTTTAATATCAAAATAATGCAGATTAATTCAGCTACATGTCACTTAGTTTACATACACTGCAAAGTGATGTGTCATCTCTCTTGATTACTGTCATGTTGGATAGAAACATGGTGAATTGATGTTCAGGGCAGCCTTTCACGAAGCCCTCATAGTCACTAACTTCATGGGTTACAAATGTAAAATGTATCATGCAGGATGATGGAAATCCCCAATTATTTATATGGCAATATAAAGGACATGTTAAGGACAATGAAACTCTCTCTCTCTCTTTCTCTCTCTCTCTCTCTCTCTCTCTCTCTCTCTCTCCACTAAGAATCTACAGCACCAGTGGTGATGAGCTAGAGAGGAAGATATGAGAATGCTATGGTCCTAGTGGAGGTGAAAGCTTTGTTCAGCCTATGAGGCTAGGGTGATGTTATTTCATGAAGGTCAAGTAGAAATGCTACAAGGTGTCTGTATGCTATACAAGCCTGGATTACAGCAGAGGGTATGTTAAGATGGCTTGTGATCATCAAGTCTACACACAATTGTAATTAATTAGTACAGTTTTACATTTTTTTCTTTTTTTAGTATCTTATGCCAGGTAAGGTAAGTACATGTATAGGATAGAATATATTTTAATAATACATACAATGATAATGACAATAATAATAATAATAATAATAATAATAATAATGTTTTAAAATAATGATAACAAAGTAGTAGTAGTAATAATATTTTTTATATATTTTTTTGAATTGATGTTTAGAGCTGCTTTCAAGATTCTTTCAGTTATATCACGGCTTGTCAGTTTAGGGCAGGAGGAAACCAACAACCTTGGCTCCAAAGTCCAACATTCTACCACCTGCCCCAATAATAATAGTAATAGTAATAATAATGGAGTACACTTACACTGTAAGTCATATAACAAATACAAGTATTCACTACTATGATACAAATAGTGTATATTTAGATACAAAATTAAGTATAAAATGGTACATCTAGGTTTAAAATATTTAATCTGAGTACAAAATAGCATATTCAGGTAAATACTGACATACTACAGGGCTCAATTTTGCATTTGGTGACCAGTATTTAAAAATCTTTAAGTGTTTCCTGATCTGCAGGAGCCAAATGGCTCCTTGGAAAATTTTGTAACTTTGAGGCCTGTACTAGGGTGCAAAATGTTACATTTGTGTAAAAGAAATTTGTTTTGGCGCACAAAATGATTGGGTAAATTTAATAAATAATTTCACAGCAGGAAGGCATGATACAAAATTAGCATTCACAGCTTTTACTGCATGTTGGTCAAGTGTTTTTACATCATAGCAATTCATGTGGAAACACACATTATTCCATATCACAACTGATGAGAGAAAAAAACACCTCCTTCCACATCAACCCAAATCATAAATACTCTAAGCATTATTTGAAATTAAAATATAATTATCTGACAAAGTCCCATTGCATGAGAGAAGCTCACAATTTCCAGTATTGTTTAGTCATTGGTTGGCACTACATCTTACCATTGGAGTTCCAACTAAGTGGCGTACAATGGCCATGCTTTACATTGGCACCATGGAGGAGAGGGACTTCAATGCAGACCTGGGGCATGTAGTTATTCAAATTAGAAACATGAAGTTCTTTATTCTGAGGAAGTCTAGACCTGGAAATGAGGGTTGAGGTTGACTTCCATACATATAAATCTGAATTCAATACAGTAGGTAGGGATAAACTGGTTCTGTACTTTCATTTTGAAGCACAGAAAGTGTGTTCATACTTAAGCCTTATGCCTTGTAGACTACCATGGCTGAATACAACCGGTTTTCCTAAACCACTGTAAAATAATAGCAGGTATCCAATAGACCTCAAAGTTACAAAATTTTCCATGGAGCCATTTGGCTCCTGCAGATCAAGATGCACTTAAAATATGTAAAATGCTGGTCGGCAAATGAAAATTAGGTCGCCATGGCTCCCAAATTGAGCACTGTCCAACAAGGTTTATGTTGGAAATTGCACCGTATTTATTGATCTACTTGTTATACAGACTTGATTATCTAGAAATATAAAATGGGTGAGCTAACTATGCATTTCTTTTCTCACAAAATTTGAAAAATCTTACACAATGATGTATTTATGAGGCTAGACTTATAACAAACAACAACTTTGTGTTATGTAACCATCGTAAAATCAACACTGTAAACATTTTCACAGAATACATGAAATACAAAATAGAAGTCAGATTCACTAATCAGAAAACATTATATTAAATATTTTCCAATGTCAACTGATCTGTCTGTGATATATGATCTGTGATCTGTCTAAGATATATCTATGCTCAAATGTCTGTTCAGAAGATATGACTATTTATTGCTCTACAATCCATGGCTGTTCCTTGGTTCATTTCCTCTGATATCAATTGGCTCTTCCTTGGTTCATTTCCTCTGATATCAATTGTCTATGTTCTGTCCTAATACTTGGTTCTGTTTATGGAAGTGACAAGCAATCTTGCCAAATTTCCACGAGAAATATGAAATGTCAGTGGAGGTTATGGAGGTATGTATTTTACTCACATCTACTTCCCAAGGCTGATGCCATTGCAAACCCAGAATTGTAATTTCGATTCCTTTGCTCTTCCTTGCTTTACCTCTGAACTCAGCCCAAAAAGCCAATGGTAAGAATTGGACGTCATTGGTGAGGTGTCTACCTCTAGATGTTTACATTAAAAGTGATGAAGTGTTTTTTCTATTCTCCTACACAGACCACATTGTCTTCACAGTTTTGGAACAATGCATGCACTAGCAGAAGCAACCTGTGTAGAGAGGGAAACTCAACATATTAACAATTACAAGTTTGAAATGTTTACGACATTTCTTATGGACTGATCAGCTCGAGGTCTGGGGTATAGAAATCTGGGAGATAGTTAAATTAAGGAAGTCAAGAAAACTTTGGTCAGAGGACATCTAAGAAGGGATGTACACTTGACTTCAGCTCTGGCTACACAATGAGAAGTCATGTGAGTGTGTGTGTGAAGTATACAGCAAGTGTCAAACATCACAGACAAGGTTGTTAGAAACCAGCCTCCATTGTGGCACAAACAGGTCAATAGTGCATTCCACAGACACTCAGCAGATCTGAGAAATGACATTGTACTTCAGAATCACTGGAACTCCCTTTCTTCTTGCATGGAACCAAAGAGGAATTGGTTAGACCACCATAACCAGGTTACTGATACAATAATGGGGCAAATATTGAAGTTTCTTTGCTGGCTTCTGTTGAAGCTGTCTCAACATGATGATGACAAAGGCTATTTGGAAGCAATCTTCAGGACCAATGCTTACTTCATGCTATTCTTGTGATGTTCCAACTCTTGCCTCTCTTATATTCTTGCCAAGAACATCCAAATAAACAAGATCATGCCTTGTGAACTATTTCATTGAACAATCCATTCTACAAAATAGTACATTCTTTCATCCAAAAGTCGGGGTTCATTTTATTCTCAATGAAACTTTAAATCACTTATTTTTAGAGCATCTCTTCTTTTATATAAATAACACAAGTGAAGGAAACAAAATAATATCCTGGTTATGTACTTAAATCTGACATTTATTAACTTGAAACTACTGATATTGGTATGCAAAGAAACCAGAAGCTATGGTATTGCTGTGTATGCCCTATAATGTCATAGTTCAGATCAGTAAAAGCAGCTGATCCACTGTCACTGCAGCCAACTGCTCATCTCAATGCAGTACTACTATTGACAGACAGCCTGTGGCTTGAGTAACTCGTACAGATAATAACAAATCTTTCAAGTCAGTTTTCTCTTTTTCTCAACATGCACAGGTATGTGTAGAGCATGTCATGTATGACAGTGTATTAACCTTCTCTCTCCTGCTGACAACTGGAGAGATGTTAATAATTAATCCACTAGAAAGGTATAATAATGATACAAGTATGTCAATTAATGAGATCTTGTAAATAACAAAAGTATATACTAGTATAATTTCTTATGATCATGATTAATTTAAACTATTTTCAATGGTTTGTAGTCCATAAATTGTATACTAGTATTAAAGTACAGTATATGTAGTTATTAAATAAGAATATGAGAACTTGCAAATCGCTGTATGACCAGACAAGGTTGAATGCAGTATATTTCTCAAAATGGCATGGAAATACGGAAATGGCACAGACATTAACCATTTCTTTGAAATTTATGTATCTGCAGTTTCCGTGTTTACAAGTTAGAGTAATTTGCAGACATCTCGTACTTCCTGCCAGTCAGCCATGAACATCTAATGACAGCCATAAAGAATGGATGTGGTCTTTGTGAAGCTTGTCCACCTCGGCTCAATACAGACAATACATTCCCCACAACACTATAGACCATCAATGAGGACGTTAAACTGAGACCATGAGTGTAGGCCAGTGTATGGAATCTAAGGAAACCTTGGGGACAGTGGAAGCTGGGTCATTTATAGGAGTTCCTCTTGTGTTAGAAGACATCCAGCAAGAAGACACATTAACTAGGGTATTCAGATGTACATCATCTCAAGAGATACGACAGTCTGGACCCTGCAGTTTAGTACAGCACACATCATCATTGCCATCCTATGTAGATATCCTATGTAGATATCCTATGTAGATACAATGCCAGAATGTTACAGTGGATACTTTAATGAGATCTTGGTCAACCTTAGTACAGCTTACTCTGTAATTAAACCAGGTGCTATTCCATCAATTGGTACTTCATTCTCATTTCCAAAGTGATGAACTATATATTATTATTATTATTATTATAATATCATATCTCTGCTATCTGAGGAAGACATTGTTGCCTCAATGTACTATCAGTGCTTCTGGATTGAGACAATACTGTATTATACATGGTATACAAAATTAATTAAGAGCCAGTTGCCATTTTGGACATACAATTTTGCTTTCTATTATGTATACAATGAATAATGTCCAAACATCTACAGGCTCCAGGTACTCTTCAAGAACTTGCACATGCATTGAAAGAAGAATGGCACCAGAGTCCTAAAACTGAGTTCCAAAATTTAGTAGAAAGATTCCCCACAAAATATCTGCCGGCACTTAATTAATTTTGTTGAATATATATCACAATTTAATATAACAATTTGCATCATTGCTGATTATAGTTTGACAACCATTCTGACATGGAAAAAAAAAGCTTACATTGAAGGATTACTTTAAATGTCTTGATGTGGACAATCAACAATTCCTTTCATTCAATATGTTCTCTGTACTTGTCTGAATACCAATACATTACTTTCACTGTTTCAATTCAGTGTTTGTTTTCTGTTCCTTGAATACATTGAAGTTCAGCTACTGGAAGGTTAACTTGTATTATTGTATTCGGTGAAGTTGTATAAACAGTTCTCATTCCATAAATTGTTGAGGTTACAGAGTTCTGCTAATTTCTTCCCCCGTCTCTCCCCAGGGTGCCGTCTCGGATATGTTTGCTTACATAGTCTTCTCCAAACTAATACCGTTTTTATATTTTCTAACTGTAATTCAAGATTTCCATTGTTCCAACCCATGCCCTACTCGGCTTAGAGAAGCCATGCACCTGTAACGAATCTGCATAATATCCCATCCTTGTGCAGGAAGTGGAACTGCTAAAGCAGTCTTTATGGTGAATCTTCTGGAGGTAGTGTTACAAATGGCTTGGCACTAGATGTTGGGGAGTAACTAACCAGTCCCTCATTGCCTCAACAACATCTCTTATGTACATGTAGATGTACTGTAGATGCAGTACCGGTAGACCCAGATACAATTGATTTCCAAATAATCTGATTATCATGGATTTAATTACTGGCCTGAATAGTATGTAGCAATAACGCATTTTCTATTATTTTCTCATGTTTAAAACATACTTTATAGGAGAAGATTTCAGGTATTAAACGTACATTTATATTATTTGTGGTGGCACATGGTCCCGTGAAGCACGTTCTAGCTTGGCTGGTACGTGGATGGGTGACCGAGAACCTGATCGTATCTAGGATTCGTTCCTGCCCCACACTGAATCACAGTCTGAAAAACGTGTGGTGTCACCTTAGGCAAGTGGCTTAGTTCGATAATGCCTCTGTTCACCCAGCAGAGAATGGGTA
>JAUTBT010073143.1:0-13512 GCA_032361225.1 Lepetodrilus schrolli
CACACAGATATATATATATATATATATATATATATATATATATATATATATATATTTAATGTATTGTACACTGTAGTTTCAAATTAGGCTTAAATTTAAAGTAATATATAATCAAAGTAAATTTATATATTTTAATTACTATAGATTAAAATGTGGACGATATAGTTGAAGTACTGTAGGTTCGTATGAGGATTAAATATGTAAAGTGCTATAGATTCAAATGAGGTTTTAAAATATGTGTTAATATTTCCTACAGGTCATGGTCGCAGTAGTGTATACTGAATGGTTGGGGTCATCCACCAATCAATTCAAGTCACAGGTGTCATGATCAAGAGAGGATGTGTGTAGCACTGCTCAGTCAATCAAACACCGATACCCATACGTCGAAGGTTATTGGCGGTTGCATGAATAAACAATTAATTACTTCGACAAGCCTCAGCAAAGTGAATTATATTCAACACAATACGGCGTAAACAAGGTGAAGTACAAAACAACAACAACAACAACAAACAAAAAAAGCACACACATCTACGTAAATTACCCATAAAGAGTGCCATATATCAATAACTACTATGCGCGAATGGTAAACAATGTCATAGATCTGTAGCCTACAATTGCCTGACAACGAAGTTCAGAATCATGTCAAACTGCAACGTCACACCGTGGATGTATAAAAAGACAAATACTGGTACCTATAGCTAGGCATTACTTCCACGATATACATGAGACAACACATTCATAATAATATTAGTCTTGGAAAACATGCTACTAGAGCTATGTTCTTTGTATCTTCAGTCCTGATTTAGTGTTAAATACCTGAAAAGGTCAGCCATATTATCACGTCTTCGGAACCAATTTCTACAAGAATGAAGAAGCAATTTCCAGACCTAATCTATAAAATGTATGTTTTAGAAAAATATTTAAGTTTGAACCTTTTCTAAATTTACTTTCTCACGTAAATAGAATATATCCGTTTAGTTATTATATTTCCGTACTTCTTATCACCACCTACTGGTCGAAACTGCACGGTCCATTGCCCCACCCACTATTATTCTAGTATACAACCGTATCGCACTTCCTCGTGCAAATGTATATATTTACCTGTGTAACAAATTATTAACAATTAATTATTTTATTTATTTGTCCTCCTACGATTTGCCTCGCGACCGGAGTGGAACTAGTTCAGTTCTGGTCACGTGATTTCCGGGCTAAATCCATCCAGCATCTTTTAGGAGACAGAATAAAAGACGTACATAATCGCCAGCTTTTAAGATTCCGTGATTACTAATCTGAGTGACCAACGGCCTAAAGCTTACCAGAAACGCAATTCCTTCAACATTTTCCAATATTAGAAACGAACTGATTTATAGAACGAAATGCCGAGCGATGTAGAATATATGGTACACTGACAACATAGCTAGATTGTATACGCTGTACGATCAAGGGCTAATGTAACTATCAAAGGGGAAAACACGTATGAAAACAAGGAATGTATGAATATTTTCTATTACAATGTCAAGATATACTATCAAGAGGGATAGATCATGTGAACAATACTTAGGGTGATGTAATGCCTGGTATATCATCCAGAGGGATAGAACGTATGATAGCCAATACTGCTGTGGGATAGAACGTTAAACTGTTAAACTGGGTATAACTCTAGAGGTTTAGAACGTCTTAAAGCCATTCTAGACTAGGCGATTTTTATCGCCGCAACAATGGTTCCATAAGTTGCGGCAACATTTGTCTCCTCAACACTTTGCTATACATTATATGAGACCGTATATGGAATAGAACATGTTCCTATTCAAGGCGATCTCAATATCGTCGTCGCAACACATGGGAGACAAGAGATGTTTCACTATACACTAGGCAACAAGTATCGCAACAACACTGTTGCGGCGATAAAAATCGCCTAGTCTATAATGGCCTTACTGCCAAGACGGGTAGAAATATATGTTAATATGTGTGAAACGTCTATGAATTTAAAGATGTATAGAATTTCTTACATATTGTCATGATCAAGAGAGGTAGAAAACATGGTACAATGGTAAAGTGAATACACAGTGTGGTACATGTACATGTATCCTATCAATTAGAGCCACAAGAAAACAAAGGTAGGTGTCCTGTTAGGTGTCCAGGCCATGACACCTAACGTGGATGCACAAAAATAAACCAGGACACCCAAGCTGAAAGTATCTTGCCAGGATCTTGTCTGGATTCTGGAACAGGACATCTAGACTATTTTTTTGCTGTGAGTAGAACACACGGAAGCGTAGTATATGGCATTGTATCATTAGATATATAGGCATTGAAAGCTCCGTGTGCATTTTCCTCAAACTTGTATGTGTGTTAGCTCAAACTATTACGACCAGTTTGTCGATCATTGCGTAATTCAGATAACAGGAAGTTCGTAGCACTATCAGCATATTTCTGTGACTAACCTTTATACATTGACAGCAAAGCATGTTGTTCTTCGGGAACAGTCCTTATCCTAGTACATCAACGAAATGCCTATCCATGAACGTTTCATCAAGCTCAATGCAAACAGTTATATAGATCGTGCAGACTATACCGAAGTAAGCCACGTTAACAAGGAATGAAGATTCTCGTAGCGCTACGATTGTGAATAATAGATTACAGAGTAAGGGTGATAAAGTGATTATTCATTTAAGTACCCTGTCTTCATTTTAAATCCAAATTGTAAGTGGCACGTTGATTTTCCTGATAATTAAGACATCAATAATCGAAGTAATTACTGGTACACGGAGAAGCAGAACTCGTATCCTACGTGGCCTGGTTCTGTTGGGGTAGAAAAACGTAGTGCGCATCGTCTGCAGAATCAGAAATGTCTTCACCAAGTGGCAATTGACCGACTTTGATTTCACTACGATCGTAATTCAGATAACAAAAAGTGCATAGTTCACTTGCCAGTTCATTACTATCAGCATGTTCTATGACTAACCTTTATACATCGTTAGCAAAGCTTGTTGTTCTTCAAGATCAGCCAGTGGCCTTGAACCTACACTGTTTAAATCGATACGTTTGAATGAGGATTTTGAGCCGTGAAAATTAAATCCCGACCTCGCGCTCCAAATACTATTAATTACGGTAATACTCTGAAAAATAAAACTCTTCTGTTAATTAACGTCCTCCAAAAAATACCAATTTGGAAAACGGAAAACAATTACGATTAATTTATAGCCTACTTGACAATAACAATAAATCCTTTTATTATGTTGGTTGGATAAAGAAAACATGCAATACTTGCAAAACTAAAATGAAATACATATTGTGGATTTACGAATCGATTTAAATGCAAAATATTAAATAAATAAATATGTCAATTGATGTAAAAGTGGATTTACACGGGTGGATGTCAAATCACATGCGATGCGATCCGCAACGACAGAGATCGCATAAGTAGAACAAGTTCTACTCGTTCTACTCGTACGACCAATCGATCTAGACTCGTCGTACGACCGATCGACCTGTGTGGGCGACCCTTAACAGTAACCTTTAGAATTACTTCCTAGTTTGTACACGTATATTGTAGTCAGTTGTAGGTTATATATACTGAATTATTCCGGAGATCCTACACGTCTGTTGCACACCCTACCATCGGTTCAATTTGAGTCGAGATTTCAAGCAAATATTGTCCAAAACAATGTGTAATGCCCTTTATCAAAATTCTCCCATGGGAATGTCGGCTACTTATTTGGAGAAAGAATTAAACCAACGCAATGATATTGATAAGAATAGTTCAGGAATGTACCTGTAGGCTAGTGATATATTGCCGTTCTTTCCGTATTAATTTTCATAACTGATCATAATATCATATTTCACATTTTTTATGTTGAAGATATTGCATCCGTAGTTACAGAACAATAACCGGCTGCCTTATGTTTCCTCTCGTTATCTGTACTATGGCAAGCATATGGTTAATGCATAGGTTCTCTTGTGCATCTTTTGTTTCTTGTATGTTACTACCATATCTACTCATTATTTCTTTGTCGGTTGTTTTTTTTAGTGTATATTAAAAAGATTCTATATGTTTGGGTTGATAAATAGAACCGTTTTTTTGCTAGTAATTTTGCTCGTATCACAAAATGTTAGTTTCCGTGTATGAGGAAGCCTACAACACCTGTAGCACACAGTGTTACAGTCGAAATAAATTGTGGTTAATTTCATAGTCAAAGACATGATTTTGTATACGTATAGTCTCCATATGTATGTGTGTGTGTGTGTGTGTGTGTGTGTGTGTGTGTGTGTGTGTGTGTGTGTGTGTGTGTGCTTACTGCTTTGACAGTCGCCTTCCAGCTTAGATTTTTTCGGCAGACTGGTCCCTCCTTGGGACGCATGTGTCTCACAGCATGGAGCTGCAGAGCGATGAATATTATTGTCTGCTTGTACTAGTCTGGATTTCCACCAGTCTTTATAGTGCTAGCACACTTGAAACATCACATGACGCAGTTAAACATGGGTATCCCACTCAGACACTTTGTGCTGACTCTGAGCCGACCAGCCGTTGCTGTATACTTCCCTTTTAATGCTGAGCGCCTAGCAGGGGGACAACAACTACCATATTTTAACGTCCTTTGGTATGACGCGGCCGAGGCTTGCACCACCGACCTTCCGCTGTCCGGGCGGACCCTCTAAGCTTAACACTCCGGAGGGTTACTTTTTACATGGGTGTTCCCCTGGCCAAGTAGCTTACAGCTAGTAGGAGGGCCATAGGAATCTGTCTAACACGTAACACGTATTGCGCGAGCAACCAAGGACAGACTAATTTTAGCGATGTTCATCATATAGGATACTGTCTCTGTGTTGTGAAAACATAAACACAGTGTAAACAACCGACTAAAAACTGACCAGTGTCTGTACGTAATGATATTTACAATTTATACTAGTAGTCCGGAGATTGGCGGTTACGATCACGTGCGTTGTCATTCATCTATCGAATGGAATTGACACCAACCGCTTCTCATAAATATCTCAAATGAATACGATCCCCGATACTTCTTATGACTTCCGGTCGTATCGCATGTCAGATCCAATACAAAATTCAGTCATGTCTCAATGACGTCAATATAGCCGTCGAATGTCAAGAGCATGATTTATAACACATTATGTTGTTTTTGGTACAGGCATTGTTAAAAAAATATATTACCATGAATGGCTTAAAAACATGCGATATTTAAGAGACGCTGGCATTTTCCTCGAGGTGGTCGATGTCATATGACGTCATTGACTCACTATTACATCCGGGTACAATTAGATTTACTGACTGTAGTTCACATCATAGATTACTAGTAACATAACCATCACCGGAAGTAATCACGACCTTCGCTTGTGATCGTGGCTACTGTCAGACTAACCATTGTACAGGTTACGGTCGGATCTACCCGGAGAGTATGAATGTGATCAAACATTTATGGGTGTAATCCACAGGCGCTTGTCACAAATATTGGATTTCCGTAATAATAATTATTTTATTTGTGACAAGGGCCCGTGGGGTAACTTCAGCATGCTAGTTAGTATCGCGATAGAAACACTGAGCAACATTTGACGTCATTGACAAATTACATCCGGGAACATTATCGGATATAATAGTGACAAATCCGATAATGTTACCGGATGCAAGTTGTCAATGACGTCAAGTGCTGCTCTTATATACTAAACCAATTGCATATTAGTTGGTTCCTCTATCGAGCCATCGAAGGCTTGTGATCTTGACTATGGACTAAATGTCCTATTACAAATGTGTTCTCCTAATGTAGTCAGTTATATATTTAATGACAACCAGAACATGTAGCCAGGGTTGTGTAGGTCAAGTGACAGCTATACTTCCTTGGAAGATCATCATAGTGCTACTATTTAAACTGCTTGCCAATTCTGTGAGATTTCACACACTGTATGTTTTGTTGATATATTAACAGTTATTTATGTTTATGAGAAACAAACTATATTTAAAGATATTGTTTGAGTGTGATCATGACAATGGATCTTCATAGGCCGTACTAACTCAATCAGTTACACTCAGTGGTATGAGGTCAAATATTACCTACAAAATAAAATCTACACCTTTTTGTGTACAGTAAAAACCATCTTGCCTTGGTCACTGATCTAACATGCTTAGGCCATATATACACGCGGTACAGTAATAAAACAAGTTCTATCAACTTGTTTTATTTATTTTCATCAGATTCAAATTTCAAAATAAATTTTATAATAAGAACCCGTTTCAAATTTAGGCTAAAATAGGTTCTTATGTAAAGGGGGTTTAATGAGGCAATATTAGCCTAACAGGGTCTTTAAAACCAGGTTCTTACACGCGGCTTTTTACAGTACCTCGTGTATATATGCCTTAGGCTTTAAAAAGTGTTTATATTTAATAAAGTTTATATTATGTGCTTATATTCCTGGATGTACATAAAATAAATTATATCCAACAAACACAAAGTTATGATTTGTCCTCCCACTACAAGCAGGCTTTATGTTATTAACACTATATTCATGTGTACAAACTGACTCAGCTCGTCTATCAGACGGCGTCTTACTGCGACAGCGACCTGATATGCGAAAACTATTAAAAATATTACCACGAGAGCTCCCAGCGGCATTTCTTTCATGTAGATCCTTATTTTCTTAGTAGAGTCCCCTGATTTCAGTGGCTGACTGTCACTGTGAGCCGTCAATAGAATCTGAGCCAATCAGGGCAGTGAAGTAGGATGTGCCTACTTGTTTGATACATGACAAGTTGGCAACTAGTCTTTACTTACAGCAGGAATCTTTCAGCCATGACAAAATAACATCAACAGATTGTAGGACTTGTGTATTACTTTGTCCTTACACACAGATATGTCTTCAGAGTCTTCTTGAAGGCAGACAATCACAGATTAAGTTGTTGTTTTGGACCGAATTGGAGATAAAAATGTACATGAACTTAGGATGTATATGTCCACGTTTGTACCTCCAAATATCCTTTCACCGCCGTAGGAAAAATTCCATTGCAGATTACATTTCTGGTAAAACCGAATAATCAGTTGGTAATGTATTGTAATATCTCAATTTTCAATAATCTAAGACTAAGGGTGATAACTCTAATCACTGAACATAGTCAAAATAACATTTCAGGACTACTGGTACCAATAAAGCTACATAACTATAAATATTAAAAAATAATACAATATGAAATATATAAAACCAGTGGGATATGCAGAAAATGTAGCTGGTTACACAATATAATTGTGTAGACACATCAAATGTACATACCTTCATGTAAAAATATGTTTGACCATGAAATATGTAAACAAACCTGTGATTGTATGCCTTTAAGATTAGTTATTAAATAATGTGGATTTTAGTTATAGAAAGATGTCCGAAGGAAGCCTGTTACACATGTAGCACATCCTAGACAGTGTTGCAGTAAACCTGCCAGCATCAGTTGGTACCGACAACCAATTATGGTAGCTGCACAACCAAATGTACTACCAAGAAAGTTTTAAAAAAACAACACAAAATGTATTTTATGGACATATTATATTATAAAATAACCACCATGACTTATATAGCAAATAATGTGAATTTTATACAATATATTAACATTTTGCAGTTGTATAATTTGGAACATTAAAAACACATTAATAATTTCAACAACAAGTATAATGTAAACATAGTCTGCACCAAACTGAGGCTAAAATATATAAAAAACAGGTTCTGTAACATCTCAAATACTGTGTGCTGGACTAGCACCAGGGCTGCGTTCAGGCTGCAATACATTTCTCTATGAAGTGCTACATAGCACTACAGTCGCCATTCAGCCAACACATGGAGGTACTATGTAGCACTACTTTTTATTTCGGCATTTTAGCTGTAGTGTTTTGTATGAAGTAGTAGGAAGATCCAAAGCATGAAGGGAATAGATTGCACGCATGAGTGAACTGATTTCCAGCTATTTTCCTACAAAATCGTTCTACTTTGTAGAAAAGTAGCATAGTGTAGAGAAATGTAGTGCAGCCTGAACGCAGCCCAGGTCGTTACACCACACACTGACTCAATAACCATAATTGTATCAGACTTGTATAGGACAGAGCTGATGGTACATACAATACAATACACTGAACAGCTAAGTAAATAGACAAGCGAGTGTAGCTAGACATACGCACCAGTAGATATGGCACACTTTACTACATAAACAAGAAGCATGCTTTATCCTATCAATACATAGCATGTTGAAATCATGAGAAATCAGATGTGCGTATTTATATTGCACCAAATCCATTCTCGAAAGCTTGCTCATGGTGCTATATTATTACCATGATCAATGGATTAATGTGCAGTGCACTCATTTCACATTTTCAACTCCCTGCGGAGTATACACCCCAAGCTGCCAGTTAATGCACTTGGTTTAAATCCTACCGGGTACCAATTCACAGCTGGGTGTACTGGTGCAGTGTGGATCTAAGCGCTAAGCTACACAATGGCATGAGCTAGGCTCAAACCTGGGACCTCCAGGTTATGAGGCCGACTCGCTACCTCTAGACCACCCCACTCCAGATCAATACAACATTCAATCATCATTCAAACATGTTTAATATTACATATCTGAACATGCAAGTTTGAAATTGCATTTGTCAAGGTCACACTAGCGCCATTATTGGTGTTTGAATAGCGAGTCTACTCACAGGAGCCATTTAACAGTGGTTGGCCAATCATCTAACATTTCTGGTCTCTTTCATTTCAGTATTGCAGGAAAATTAACATACCTATGGTATTAAGGATTAAGGCAATCGTAGCTACGAGAGTCGTAACTGTTTAGTAACGCCATGTTGACGTATAGTTAATACTCTGATAGCGCTATGATTGTTCTGTGGAACGGGCCCCTGAATTGTATAGAAAGGACTGATATCAGACATAATAAATTAAATATTTATGAGGTGGGATAAATATGCTTGCATTAAATAATACTGAACCTTTTGACTAATTTGCATTTATGGTATGCAGAAGACATGGAAGATCACAATTTCACATAACATTTAGGTAAAATAATAAAATATGGCGCAGATGCCACAACTATGAGTGTACTCGAAAAATAAATTGAATAGACCAAAAATGTGTTTTCCATGGAATTGTAGAAATGTCTTTTCCATGATATTGTAGAAATGCCTTTTCCATGGTATTGTAGAAATTTTAGGGTGCAAATATGATATGACAACAACATGGGAATGAAATAGTAGATAGTACTTACAGGTACTACTAGGACACATCAAACACACAAAAATATGGAGCCTAACTAACACAGCCTGGAAGACAATTTAGTGCAATCAATATTCATACTTTATACATATTCATGGCGATACTCCTGAAGCACGGATACAGTAGCAGTAGCAGTAGCAGCGATCGAGTGCAAGTAACAAATCTGTTAAAAGGTTTGTACTGACATATTATAGAAATCCCAGTAAATAATCTATACATATTACCTCCCTTTGGCATGTACTCGTAGAAGTGGACAGTGGTATAGTTGGAAGTGCTAAGACATGTACATGCTGGTACTAGAGGCATGTATCCTACTGACCGGGGTCCGTTACACAGAACAATTTCAGCTCTACGAAAATAGTAATTCTTATAAGTTAACATGGAGTTTTGACTCTCGTGGCTTTACGATTGTTCTGTTGAACAGAGAAATGAAGCTGTTGACATTCTTGGTTATACTATAGTCCCATGACCCTGATCAACATTTCTAACATTTTAAATTAGTACACTCAAATAAACTCTATTCACAAATTCACAGCTACAGGCATTTCCATTGTATATGTATATATGTATGTATTACTCAGAAAGTAAGAGTTCTGGGAAGAATAGTGACATTAATCAATTGCATTTCTTTAGTGTACTGTTTACAATTATAGCACTCTGTGGATATCATTGGTCCATGTCTAAAAAAATATCATAAAATCCAATCATGAAATGATGTGAAGTTTGTTCCCAAGATAACAATGAATGATTTTGCGACTCAAAACTGGAAGATTACCCTTGGAATATCATGACATGACAATATTTACATATTTCAAAATAGTGTCTATTAAAGGTCCATCGGTTGTAACGATGTGTCGAATTGCACCATGTGGACGTACATACGATTCCATTCGCAATGACTGAGATCACATGACTACTCGTACGACCAATCAAACCAGACCAATCAAATCGACCCATCTGACTGCACATTGGTGTATTACAGATATTAAAATGGCAGTTAATCAATGTGCATATACTTGAGCATCTCTACTCAAAGCTGCTGTTTTACAGAACCAGGAGAATACGCATTGTATGACCAGCACGTTCTACTGGGCACACATTCTCTGCTGGGTGAACAGGAGTAATTTCATTTGCCTAACATGACACCAAAAAAAATAATATATATATATATATAATTCTGTGAATACAGGAAACATTATGTACTAATGCAAAACTTCCAACCTAAGAGACATCCGTGAGCTTACTTTGAAACAGCTATCCTAGAACCAGGATAACAGTTCTGAATGAATGACCTGCTTCAAATACCTGATAAACTATCTTAACAAATATCGTCCAATCCTATGTGAAATATTTAATTAAGTAAACGTATACAAAACTGGACAATAATTCTGTGAATGTCTATTGATATGATTATATGAACAAGAATTCTCCGTGTTTGGATGTGGCGAGACCTTGATCTCTAGATGAAAGACCCCCAAATAGTCATGACATATCAAGTTGGACCATCCTCTCCTAGAAAACATTCACAGAATAGCTCTTGATGTTGTGAGAAAACCCAGCAAAATTAATTAGTTTGGCCTCCTTAGAGAAAAATAAATTCTTAAATACAATAAAAAATATTATAGCTTTCTAGATCACACTCTTGTCTGTCAAATTCCTGTCGGTGCCAATGGAAAGATGTAGTTCACATTGAACCATCAGAATTTCTATTTATAGTATAAGTAACACACGATTAAAAATCCCTGTCACATTGCTGTTTGTTCTCAGTTCCAAGATGTGACTAGCTTCAAATAGTTCAATACATACTGATCACACACTACTCCTCCATCTGTACACAGATAGTGGTATCAGACATGATACAGAATCCTGCATCAAACACGATGCTCGGTCTTGTATCGGACATGATACAGAATCCTGCATCAAACACGATGCTCGGTCTTGTATCAGACTTGATGCACACAGAGCAGCATTACACATGATGCACAGTTCTGGAATGAGCCTGAGTCTGCCGTATGGGGAAGTTATCTGGATCAGGCTGGTTTCCCGTGACGGGGATGATCGTCACCAGGTCCGTGTCGTGCCACTCACGTAGTAGTATGTGGCCGTTTGTCTGGGCTTGTCCGTTAAACAAATTGACGTCGCTCTTGGAGTGAGAAAGACTCATGTTGTGTTTCAGGAAGTCCGGCTCGCTTCGGACGTACGGCAATGTGTGCTCCCTCTTGATGGCCTGGTTCTGGTCGTACTTGGCCTGCAACACAAACATGACATGGAACACAAACATGACGTGGAACACAAACATGACATGGAACACAAACATGACATGGAACACAAACATGACATGAAACACAAACATGACATGGAACAGAACTAGATGTAGAAAAGAAGCAGGACGAATAATTATCAAGCCATTAATATTCATTCTAAATATGAACAATTTTGCTTTCGCTAAGCTGCATGGAAATGCTGTGTTTTATTAATTTGTGGTTTAAATCCGTTTTCAAGATTATTTTGCTCATATCTTGGCTTCTCAGTTTACAGCAAGATGACAACTTGCAATACCCATAGCGCTGAACGTTGCAGTAAACCTGCAAGCCTCAGCTGGTACAGATGTACCAAGGATGATAGCACCTCATCCTATCATGATTGCAGGAAATCTAACGTCCATGAACATTGGTGCGACACCACAGAACACTTGGTTTCAAAACTGCTTTAAAATACATTTATTGAAATACAAACCAACCTTGTTATAACACAAAACTCCGAAAATAGCTACAAGCATCCCGAGAATATTCATGGGCGTCACAGGATTGCGTAAAACCATCAGTGATCCTGAAATAATGAAGATTCTTTTGGTAGCATTGGCGACGGCATAACTAAGGGAGGTAACCATGGAGAGAATCGTGAAGGCGAAGATGTTGTGTCCCATGTTACACAGGCCGTCGAGGAGCAGCATCAACAGCGTGTACAGCTTTGTGTCACTCTCCATCTGCAGAAAAAAACAGGATTTCACCATTATTTCACTCAAATCATGGATTAACAGTTCATTGCAGGAGGAAACAAACAAATGCCCAACTCCCATGTATACATTGCAGTGCATTGGAAAGAGTGCAGACATTAACAATAAATATATTGGGTGATTATTGCTATCATTCATTTTCAAATTTCATTGATAATAATTATAATAAATAATAATAATAATATTTTGTCAAATAATAAAAGAAAAATAATAAAGTGTGCACATAAATTACACATGGTATTTTCAATGTACATGGTTGTCTGGGTAATTGGTGAAAGCTTTATTGAAAGGACGAGTTTTTAAAAGTATTCTATCGGTTTCTTGAAAATTTCCAGTGTTTCAGAGGACGTGATGTTACACATCTACTAGAACTTTCCATCAAGTAAATTCATCATCCTTCAAAAGTTAGCGAGTACTCCTCCTTAACACTACAGTGTGAATCTTCCACTCACATGCAGCGACCACGCTGATATTATGTTCTAATAAACATGGGTACATGTACTTACAAAACCTGTGTCGTGGACGATCCTCCTGAAGTCTATGAGCACCCACAGAGGAAAGAAACAGATGGTGGAGATCCTGGTGATGAGGACCAGCAGACGCATGTGATGTAGCCCCGTATCCTTCAGACACTGCAACAAACACGAGTCTGCTCAAACTACGCAAATCTGTAGTACATGTATTGTAAAGGCTTGGTTGAATTCCCAATCGGTCGAACAATCAAAACAATAGATACGGTTGAATAGTCTTACTGATATGTATGTTGTTAACTCAGTCGTTATAATGAACTGTTCCAGATTACTGGTAGTTGGAAACTGATTATTAATGTATAACTTAACGCACAAAGTATACAAATATGACAAATATTGTTTTCCTTCATTGGAAATAATTCATGTATTGGACCATGTTCTTGTCTTAAAATAATTAACTAAGAAGGTCTCCATCTAAAAATGGTTATTTTACAAAAAGCAAAAAAAAATTCAACATGTTAAAAGATTCATTCATTCAATTACAAATTTCCACTTAAGCAGCAGTTTTACACTTTTACAATGTTACACTCACAATGTTACACTTACAATGTTACACTTACAATGTTACACTCACAATGTTACACTCACAATGTTACACTCACAATGTTACACCACAATGTTACAATCACAAGTTTTGATTTTACGATTTCTCAGCTAATTCGCAGAGTACAATGCTAAGATTAAACATGATAATATATTAAATTATTA
>JAUTBT010073154.1:0-13512 GCA_032361225.1 Lepetodrilus schrolli
GTTATCATCCTTGGTCTTGTCAGTACCAGTCGATGCTCGCAGGTTTACTGCAACATTCAGCACTACGGATGTTGCAGTTTTCCTCTTGCCCTAAACTGGCAAGCCGTGATATAAGTGAAAGAATCTTGAAAGCGACTCTAAACCTCAATTAAAAAAAAAAGTAATAAGATAAAAAGTCCATGAATATGATGAATCTTGATCCACAATCACTGCTATGTTGTGCATCTCTGATTGTATTATTCATTATCAAGAGGAAAGTTCATACACATATGTCTGAATCAACATCATACACGTATTATGTTCGTTATATCTCGCGGAATTGGGGAACATTTCTAAATTCCGTATTTTTATGTTTCAGGAACATTTTCCCAGACAACATCCTGCAGGCTGGGTTCCAGCACACGAGGACGGTATATGTGAAGGGCAACGGTGACAACGACAGCTCCAGTATGAACATGACCGGGATGCCAAACGATACGGTGGCGACCACCACTCAGTCCGTGGTCATCAACACTGTCACCGATAACGTCACCAACATGACCTACGTGCTGATGAAGGAGACGCAGATACACTGGGTTCGGACCTTCCCCATGTCCAACGGAATCAACGTTCTAGGTGAGTCCCGTGTCTCATTCAAGGTTCCATGTAGGTATAGTGGGGTGGCAGACTTTAGTTAATAGAAATGGTCGACAAACCAATGATAATAACTGTATTTCGATAGAGCAGACAGCACATCCTATCATGACTGCATCGGAAATGTGTCTTCCATGAACGACGAGACCTGGCCTGCATTTCAGGAATGGGTCATACTGTAGTCATGGCATAAACCTCGATTTAGGCCCTAGCTACTTGTACAACACTTTCATGAAACACAGACCAGGTTCCTTTGATGATCTATGACTATGCTACAACTTCCCAAAGGACACTGAAATACTGTTGAAAAAGCAATTCAAACCCCCAAATCTGGTTACTAGTAACTTCAAACACCAATGTTGTGCAGTATATATAATATACTTTGGACCCATAGCTATTCTCGATTGCCTTAATGGAAACCTTCCTAAGTGTTTCAACCATATATCTGATGATGTTGCGAGGTTTATCTGAATGCTGTGGACCTCCTTCAGTATTGGTATTTTGTATCAATAACCTTAATTGTCAGTGTTTATGTGTCCTGATTCTGTCACTGTTTGTCTGCACCCAGGTCTGATCATGTTCTGCACGGTGTTTGGGATCATGATGAGCAACATGGCAGAGAAGGGCAAGCTAATGGTTGACTTCTTCTTCATCCTCAATGAGCTCATTATGAAGATGGTCACTCTGGTCATGTGGTGAGTACACACGCACACACACACGCATGCACACACATACACACAGACACACATACACACACAGACACACATGCCCACACACAGACACATGCCCACACACACACAGACACACACACAAACATGCCCACACACACACAGACACACACACAAACATGCCCACACACACAGACACAGACACAAACATGCCCACACATACACACACACAGACACACACACATCCCCCCCCCACACACACACACATGCCCATACACACACACATGACCACACAGACACACAGATACACACTCATACACACACAGACACACATACAGACACACACAGACACACACACACACACTGGAACATCAGAGCAGCAGCACCTCCAGACTGGGAACTGTGACTTGATCAAGGATTTTATGAGTGCTTCTATTGATAATAACAAACAATAACTGTAGAACAGCTGAGAAAGTTTTAACATGCATTTGGAGCAGTGATGCACACCGTACCATTCCTGTGACACGGTTTGAATTCTTTGTAATTATACAAGTAGGAGGATATATAGTATTCAACATACGTTGTGGAATAATGTTGACAGTGTTGATTTTATCAAAAGTGATATTTGATGATTGTGACATCCTAGGCAGACAATGACTTTGACATCATAGGTGAACGAGCAGACTTGGGTCATCTCTCTGTTTCAAGAAATTGTTCAGCAGTTTTTCATGTTTTATTCCAACAAAATGAGTTTGTTGAATATTTGGAATAACCCACGAGATACGAGTGATTACGTAAATTATGTGAAATTAATGCTGAAGCTCAGAACTGTGAATATTAATTTCACTCGGGTAATATTTTCCATAATCACTTGTATCTCCTTTGTTATTCTCTAATTCTTGACCATGCTGCACAGTCCTGATTCCAGTACATTTTTGTGTGCCAGACTTGATTTATTACTTGATTTACAGACTTATATGTATTCTTTCACTTTCAAGCACAACAATTTGTTGTTAAATGTGCTGGGTTGATGATCTAGAAATATGGTCTTTAAAAAATAAATGAATATGAAAGTATTTTTAAATTAATTTTTCAATATGCTTTGAAAGGGGATAGGTAGATCCATTCAAAATGTAATTAAATTATGTTGTGCTTAAGCATGGTCGTCACATGTATGGGTGAAAGATTCCTGCTGTGACGTAAAACAATAATTTACTCGCTCGTCTTAAGCTTAATGGCTTTATCTTATGTCTGTACCATGACAATGCAGTTATCATCCTTGATTTATCAGTACCAGCTGGTGCTCGCAGGTTTATGCAACATTCAGTGCTACGGCTGATACAGGTTTCAATCTGCCCTGAACTAACTGACAAGTAATACTGAGTATAAGGAAAAGAATATAGAAAGCGGCTCTAAACTCCACCGATCTGACGACCACCTCCTCATTTTTCTAGGTACTCTCCCATTGGTATCTTCTTCCTGATCATCGGGAAGATCCTGTCGCTGGACGACCCGGCGAAGGTCGGGGAGCAGTTAGGGATGTACATGGTGACAGTCCTGGCCGGCCTCCTCATCCACGCCATCGTCGTCCTGCCCACCATCTACTTCGTCATCACCCGCAAGAACCCCCTCACACTCTTCATCGGCATCCTACAGGCCTTCGTCACCGCCCTCGGTACTGCCTCCAGGTAAGGGCTGATGATTGAATGTAGTTAGTAGTAGAGCTCAATCGAATATTCGAATATTCGCGATTGAATATTAAATTATGAATATTCGAATAGTAAAACAGCATTCAAATATTCGAACATTGTAGAAGAGTTGTCGGTCACATGTTTCTCCATAATCCCTTTGAGATCTTCTTATTTCAATATCATTACTCCATATTTCGTCAGAAAGCACAACAATGGAACGGTACATTCGAAATGTGTAGCCATTTTTTTTATCAATGTGGTGATGATATGACTGAAAATGTCACTTTGTAGCACATTATATCATAAAAGGGTTTCAAAAGAATATTTGAATATGAATAGAATACTTACAAACAAATGTTCGAATAGTATATTTGCTATTTGTTTCAGCTCTAGTTAGTAGTCGCTTCGCATTGTATTGGTTGAGCTAAGTCATATATAGAGTAAAGGCCTGGGACTTCGGTTTCTTTTCAGCTGTGGTCCTGTTTATTGCTTACATAAGATATGTGTCCACCTATTAATGGCAAATAACCAATGGCTACTGAAGCAACACCATTTTTATAATGAAAACTGTCATTGGCTTTGACATAGTGTTGTACAAAACTCGGAAACGAATATGAATCCCAGTTGGTGTTAGGTCCTCAAACTTCGGTCACTGTTCTTCGAGTCACATACATCCATGGAAATCAATTATAAAAATGTGTCACCTGTCATTACAAAAATTAATCATTTTAGTAGCATCTGACCATATATTTTATGTGCATACCAAATTTTGCACGTGTAAATATGCGTGTACCAAGATACATCGATGTTCTGGCAACATGTGCTCTAGACAGTTGCCTAAAACGTCACATTTGACAACTTTCACGCAGATATGCAATTTACATAGGTTAAACGTCATGTGAGCATGATGCAATGATAAAATCACGTGGTTTAGCTATTCACAGTGAGGAGGGATGGTAGACATTTATATTCTTCTGTTAACAGCTGGTTAACGCAGTGACCAAAGTTATTTTATTCTAGTTTGTAGTAATCACTCTCCAACTCGTCAGATGGAGTTGATAATAACCGATACAGGTCACTGTAGCAATCACTGCACTAGGTATACAATATATATTTATGTGATGGACATTATTGTAGTGTTATTACTCCGCTGTGAATTGGTAGAAAGAATAATTAAAACTCTCATATATGACATATGGTTGTTCTATTGATCAGTTATTAACTGAATAGTGCTGGCGTAGTGCTGTGCCTAATCCAGCAGGGAGAGGGTTAAACAGGATGGGTGTTAGTGCTGTGGTACATCATCAGAATTCATTGATAAAAGTCCCGAGTTTGAACAATGTTGACAATACTCAGAATGTCCTAACCATGTTAAACTTTGTCCTAGTGATCACTCCCCCACGTATGCACAAATCGACCAGCTGTAAGATAAGGAATATTGATTTCCTGTATGAAACGGCATATCTTTTATTATTCAATATACATGGTAGACATCTATTGTGTAATAAAGATTCCATAATCAACAGTGTTAATTACGTCTTTTTGTGTTTCACGTGCTTAGGTGAAATGTCCACGTTTTCGACAGCTAGTTCGCACTCTCGATAAAGCTGTTTATTGGCAGTTTTCAATGGTTTATTACATTAAAATGATTATTTTGAATAATTAGAATAAGCCACTCGATATGAGTGGTTATGGAAAATATGTCCTTCATGAAATTAATGTTCAAAGTTCCACGCTAAAGCTCGGAACTGTGAACATTAATTTCACTCAGGACATATTTTCCATATACACTTGTATCTCGTGGGTTATTCTCTAAATCTAATCTACACCATTGTTATAGTTGGAGTTAAAGGCACACACAATAAAAAATACAAACCTATGAGAAAAATATGAAAATATTTTAAACCAGTTGGACCTACGGAATATAATTTTTTTCTAATGTACTTATGTAGACAAATAAAATGGACATACCTTCAGGTAAGATACATTTGACCATGAAATATGTCAACTAACCATGATTGTATGCTTTTATGATTGCTTTAAGGCTTGCTCACACTGCTCAATCAGTTGTACAACAAGTCTAATTCGATTGGTCGTACGAGTAGAACTTGAGATCTCGGTCATTGCAACCCATCATTTGGAATTATGAATCGCATCGCATGTACGCTCACATGATTTACCACATCGTTACAACCAATCAACCCATGTGAGTTCAACTTTAGAGATATATTATACTGTTTCTGTACAGGAGGGATGAGGAGGGCTTTCTGATTATGGACCCAGTGGAGTCCCATTTTAATGTTTGTGGGACTGCTTTGTCTCCCACAGCTCTGCCACGCTGCCTGTGACGTTCCGCTGTCTGGAGGAGAACTTGAACATCGACCGCCGTGTCACACGCTTCGTTCTGCCCATCGGCTCCACCATCAACATGGACGGCACAGCTCTGTATGAGGCCGTCGCTCCCATCTTCATCGCACAGATGAACGGCATCGAACTCAACTTTGGAAAAATAATCACCATTAGGTACATCTGAAATTGTGCTATATTCAATGCAAAAATAATAAAAGAATTTTTTTTTTAATTGTATAATATAACATATGCATACATTTAACTTGTATCATTTTGATATTAATTTGATTTTTCAGAGAAATTTGTTTTTGCAAAAAGCAATAAACATTATGTGTGATTGAACTCAAGTCCATGCGGAACATATACAAGCTACTTGGTTCCTTTTGATGACTGAGAAGGATATGCCTCTACTTTTACATATCCGCAGTGCACAATATTGTGAATGATTATTGTTGAGATTGGTCAATGAATATTGCTATTCTTATCTCTTGCAGTCTGACTGCCACTTGTGCAAGTATTGGCGCGGCAGCTATTCCGAGCGCCGGTTTAGTTACCATGGTGATGGTGCTGACCTCTGTTGGACTTCCCGTGGATGACGTCAGTCTAATTTTAGCTGTCGACTGGTTCTTGTGAGTAGCCTGTCCTTCCGTTCCATGTAACAGTTTTTACCTGGGCTGTGTTCAGGCTGCAATACATTTCTCTATGGAGTGCTACATAGCGCTACAGTAGCCGTTCAACCAACACATGGTAGTACTACGTAGCACAACTTTTTACATTGGCTTTTGAGCCTGTATGTTTTGTAGGAAATAGTAGGAAAACCCAAAGCATGAAGTGAATGGACAGCACGCATGCTATTTTCCTATGAAATTGTTCAGCTAGCCACTACTTATAGAAAGGTAGCATAGTGTAGTGTAGAGAAATGTATTGCAACCTGAACGCAGCCCTATTTTTACATTTTACCAATGACCTTAAAGAGGTCAAGAGGACCTACTTTTCTCCAAATGCATTCATTTTGTCTTTCAGTTTGAATGCACTTATGTTTGAAACTTCCTGGAATTATTATGCCATACTTGCCAATACATAATATAGCCATTCTTTTCTGCTCTTTTAGAAGAGGTCTCTTAATGTGAATGCCCCCTTTATGAGATTGATTCCATCTGGGATTCACTTTGAATGTGTACATTGTAACATTTTTTACAGTATAATATAATGTTTGGAAACATTTTGATGTAGTGCACTCGCCTACATAACCACCATGGTGTCTACTGCACTTTTCAACCAATCACTCACAATTTTACAAGAGATCCCCACATGAATATCCCACTGAAAGTATCGCTACAGTTACCTTTCTAATGCGATCATGATGGGATGCGCTGTCTATACCGTGGCAATGTAGTTATCATCATCCTTGGTTCGTCAGTACTAGCCAGTGCTCGCATATTTACTCCAGATGTTCTGGGTTTCCTCCTGCACTAAAGTCGCAAGTTATGATATAAGTGAAGAATCTTGAAAGTGACTCTAAACCCCAATTTAATTAATTTTTATATATAAATAAAAGAATTGAAATAACATGAAAATCACTTCACGATGATTGCTTCTTCTAGGGACCGGATCAGGACATCCATCAACGTCCTTGGCGACAGCTTCGGTGCAGGTGTCATCGCCCACCTGTCCCGCCTAGAACTGGAGGAGGACCACCACGCTCCGATCGATGACACGGTGGAAATGAAGGACGCGGATGAGTGGGGCAACCAGCAGGCCAACGGAGAGGTCCCACCAGAGGAGGCCAAGATGATGACCGACTGAGAGTTGTCTGCCCCTTATACCAGATTACATCATTATTACTAGAGCTGAAACGATTAGGAAAAATGCTATTTCAATAATTGTTTGTAAGTATTCTATTCGTATTCGAATATTCGTTTGAAATCTTATTATGATAATGTGCTACAAAGTGATATTTCCGGTCATCGTATCACCCTATTGATAAAAAACATCGTCATGCATCTTAAATGTATCAGTAAATTTCCATTGTTGTGTTTTCTGACTAGATATTGAGCAGTAACATTGAAACAAGTATTACAGAAAAACGTGAGATCCACATCTCTTCTGCAAATGTCTTTGAATATTCAAATACTGTTTTACTATTTGAATATTCGTAATTTAATATTCAATCGCCAATGTTCGAATATTCGTTTCAGCTCTAATTCTTACTGCATTCTTGTGGCGCACATCTCTGATCTTGGCCATCATGTCCTATCGTGCATTTTAATCCTGTATTTCAGGAACGTCATCTTTAAAAGGTTGTTGCATATTTTGTGAAAATGGCCATATTAGGGGTTGAATGATGTAATGAAAGGTGAAAATAGTCATTAAATTTTGAATTTGAAATTTTGAAGTCAAATGGGTTCCAGTGAGTATTATTAAATTTTTTATTTCACAACAGTATTCCTGGTGATTTGACGTGCTATATTAAACTGTTCCATGATTGGAAATGTCATATTCGATAATACCTATTGGTTAAAATTTTATGACAAATTGCCGTATCATGTATGTGTCAAATTGAACCTTGGTGAAAAATACAGACTTCAAAGTTTGGAATGAAATTCGATCTTGGATACAACAAAGGAAAACAAGAATTGTATAATAGATAGGATTACTGGTGCTTGTATGTAAATGTCAGTTCAATTGTACATGTTTTAGTTCCTTATTGACTGCATTTTCTATGTTGTGACAAAGTTATGTTTTTTAGATCAGTTGTCTTTTTAGAATTGTGTTAACCTATAAAGTTATAACCATTAATGTTTTATACTAGAATTAAATATATTGTCTACTGGGTAAAATGTCCCATTTATATTCCCTGAAATGTATGTATACAAAAATTACATTGGAAAGGGCTAATATTGAAAACATTTTAAAAGAAGAAGAAAATTAATTTAAAACTAGAAATTCCTGTTATCGTTTGACATAAGGGAAATGTTTTATACTGAATATTGGCATTTTGTATAATTGAGTGGGTGGTAGCGCAATGGTAGAATGTTGGACTTCAGAGTCAAGGGTTTCAAATCCCACCCCGGGAGCCTGGCATCAACATTTGCGAAAGTTACCTTTCTGATGCGATATTGATAGGATGATCTGTCTGTAGAATGGCAATGCAGATATCATCCTTGGTCTGTCAGTACCAGCCAGTGCTTGCAGGTTTACTGCAACATTCAGCACTATGGATGTTGCGGGTTTCCTCCTGCCCTAAACTGACAAGCCGTGATATAAGTGAAAAAATCTTGAAAACGGCTCTAAACCCCAATTCAAATATATATACTGGTATATATATATAATTGAGTGAACTTTTTTTCATCGCCTTTATTGTGTACATAAATTTAATGTAGCATTGTAGAATACCAGCTTTAGATAGTACCATAATTCTCACCCAGCTTTAGATAGTACCATAATGCTCACCCAGCTTTAGATCGTACCATAATGCTCACCCAGCTTCATGTTACCCAGAATGTACTGTTGAGTAGCCATTAGTCATAAAGGATTGAAAAATTAATTTAGCACATGGAAAAAGAGGCAACTAATAATGACATTTATGTAACGATGTTGTACCTGTTGTAATATACAGGCATTATTTCATACAATTTACTAAACATGATGTTTACAATATTGTAGCTATACAAAAATGTATTAAGACTTTTAGTGACAGATTGGACAACTATGTGGATGGATAGAGGCTTGGGTATAAAATATTCTATATATTATATTATTTTATATATTCATAATTGTATATCAGTATTAAAAACAAAATGAATAATTATTCCTTAATAATATATCCTATTCTTCTTGGCTGCCATTGTCGCTTATGGGTGAAAGATTCCTGCTGCTACATAATACAATAACTCACTTATTATTGGCTACTCAGCATAGTTTTGAAATATTCATCCTTTTAGGTAGTTAATTTTAGTTATGCTTAGTTAATACTTGTCTATGTTGGATGATGGAGATAGTGCAATCAATGCTGATAACACCACCACACCGATAGTTATCCCCTTCAACCACAATATCTTCCATTTTGGACACATCTGAACAAATACAGTATACATGTTCCATAAGGTTGTATATATTTTTCAGTGAACTTATCGGGATTTTCCTTCTGAATATATATTTTATTTTTCAATAAAATAGAAGGATAATGTTTAATTAGATTGTAATTTCTTTTCAAAATGACATGTTAGATTAAATGTGGCTGATTAAATATCTATTGTTTGTGAAAATTAGTATTACTATTGAAGCATTGTAATATTAGTATATGTGAAATATCAAATCTGTAGTATTATGTTTGCGGTTGGTGACATTTCATTTTGAACTCAAATAATAATTTGATATTTTGTGCATTTTTATAATTATTGAGACCTTATAGTTAAGTCATATCATTTTTAATTTCAATGACATGAGCAGTTCTCCAATGCAAAATGTTCATAACACATTCAAGCTTTGTCCCTTGCATGATATGATGGTTCAAACCTATGTCCAAAGGTATGTCTTTGAAATCCATGTACGTATAGTGTCAGGACTGAATGCAAGTTGATTTTTAGTAGTTTAAACATATTAATTCATCAGTTTCAGTTGATTTTGGTCTGAGACATAGCAACCATCAATTGCTGTCCTATTCCAGTGTTAGGATCCTTGCAGGACAATTTCACCTTCGGTGTTCTGGTGTATTTGTGAGCCTTCAAGATAGGTGTTCTGGCCCCGATTTCTCAAAACTAACTTGAGTTTGAGATTTTGCTCAGCTGAGATTTCTTCCATTGACTCAGTGCTGTAACTTTAGTAAAATCCCAGTTGGGTTTGAGTTTTTACACAGCATTTTTTGTTGTTGATGAGATGTACATTGTTGAGAACCTTTTTTTAAAAACTTTATTTGTTTACTAAGAAATTCAATCATGCTTTGTACCGAATGGCTTTTTCTTTCCAAGTATTGTACATGTCTAACACTATTGTTAAACTCTTGTTCGTATAGTACAGCATGCAGAACAAATTGTTGTTGATACTCTTCAAAACAATATTGCCATGTAGATCATCATCCACCGCTAGTTCATGAATATTGTGTCACTTCTATCGTGTGTTCCACAGGAGGGATACCATTCCACTCTGCTATACATGTATAAAGTAATACCCGTTAGTCACACTTCACGGTCTTATCTGTGGAGGTGTGTCATAAAATGCCGATTTTCTATTGGTTGCCTATTAGACATTTGTGGTATAACATGCTTTTACACTTCACGGCGCTACCATTTTTGAAGATGGATACCGACAAACGTGTAGAAATGTTATCCACAGTAAAGACTACCAAGTGATCCAGAAGTCATGAAATAGCCGAGTGATGTAGTATCCCGTATGCTACACACTGTCTATCACATCTTGTGTAGTTGTAGTCCATGAGAGGTAATAGGTATGTCCACATGTAAGTCAATGCATAGATAATAGTTTGCCTCCAGCACAAATTCACCGACTTAAATTACAAAGATCTAGTGTTTATATCCACAGAAGCGACGTCAAGCACCAACTCTTGCAGTAGCAATCGCCATGTTTAGGTTGTGAAAGGTCTACTATGTATTCTTTTTCAATTCCAAGTATTATTTTCTTTGTACAACATATATATATTGTTTCTATTTGACATTCAATTACCTTATTCCATACATTCATCTATATTTAATTAATTATTGCTTTAACGTCGTCATTACTTGCAAAGTTTACAGCACACTTTCTATTCATGGATTTAACTCTATCGGCCGGTTGTGCAGAATGACGAGCTTGTATCCGACTATCATCAAAATGGCTGTAATTCTTGTCCATTAAACGATAAAATATTTTGAATATATTAATTCTGTTGGTTTTTCCACCCAGTACTCTTACCGAAAGATTCTTGCAAGCTCTGATAAATATTACATTGAGGATGCGTCTTTTTTGGGTTTTTGTTTTGTTTTTTAAATGTATGCACTTCGTGTTTTTTAAAAACATTTCCTTCTTCATCTTCATCAAATTCTTAGATGATAACGTGTTTTACTACAAACATACTGGTGAGTCTTCTTTTAAATGTCGCTATACTCTCTGTTATCCATATACATGTATAATGTTAACCGTTTCTCGTGTGCTGATGCTTCCTTTTGTACGAAGAACTTGTTTGAATAAAACATTTAGGCATAAAGTTTGGAAATAATTACTTTTGCGTTTGTTTTCCTATTATAAATGCTCACGGACCACCACATTCTGCCGAGACGGCAAAAAAAACCATGTATCCATGTGGAACCAATATATAGAGTTTGGAATCTATGCAGTATCATTTCAAAGTCGACAGAAACTCCATAATCACCCATGCTGTGTCATCAATAATTGTTTATGCTTGCGAGTGAATGAGTGAATGATTGTTTTACGTCACTGCGGGAATCTTTCACCCGTACGTGGCAAAAAATGTTTATGCTTGCGAGTTCTTTCAAAAGTTGATAAATTTTGCTCACATCACGGTCTATAGTAATAATGTTCACATTCATATTGCCCCTCGAAAGCATTTTCATAACGCTATAGTACATTACCTTGGTCAATTAATCTGTGTGCCCTCATAATTCCTTCTCATCTCCCTGGGCAGTATACAACCCAAGCTGCCGTCCGTCTGGGTACCCATTCGCTGCTGGGTGAAAAGTAGCAGACCCGGGTATCGATTCTCGAAGATCCAATATCCACCAAAAACACCATATAGCGCTCTCGTAAGTGCCAGATACGATGTATAATAGATAGTTTCCAGTGCGCCATGGTCTCTTAGTAGCTTTGAGAGACGTTACCCTGCAACACACGAAGAGATTATTAGTGTCTAGGAGCATCGGCTGGTCCTGATCACAGGATGGGGCGGGTGGTAGCGCAGTTGTAGAACGTTGGACCGGAGCCAAAGGTTCCAGGTTCAAATCCCTCCCCGGGGGCTCTGCATCAATGTTTGCGGAAGTTACCTTTCTGACGCGATATTGATAGGATGCTCTGTCTGTAGAGTGGCAATGCTTATATCATCCTTGGTCTTGTTAGTACCAGCCGATGCTCGCTGTGTCATTATTTTTGTGTGGATTTTGTTCATGTTTTTCCCTGGTTTGTAATATTATGTAATTATTATAACTGTATTACAAAATAGTTTTAAAGATTATATTACGTCCAAAGATGATTTTGCGACTTTAAGCCATTATTTACTGTATACAGAATATTTACATTAATCCTGTTACGGGTTTCCTCCTGCCATAAAACTGACAAGCCGTGATATAAGTGAAATAATATTGAAAGCGGCTCCCCAAAACAGGATCATAGGATAACTGCACTTGGAATATACAGACGGCGCATCCTATCATTGCCGTAGTAGAAGCGGTACTTCCGCTGACATTTTTTGTCAAAAGGCTTCGGGAACATTTTGCTTCCAAGACGATACATACTGGTACATAATTAGGTATCTGGCAGTCTGTATCAAGCAGACACAACTGTATTGTAAATGTCTCTTCAAATTAAAAAAATATATATTAATACATATAAAAATAGTATAGCTAAGGACACCCGTTACTGTGCATCTGCCACAAATGTAGTCATCAATTACAATACAGAATCAATCTGGACAATCATTAAACGGCCATTCTGATATAAAAGTTAATTGATATCACCACGTACTTTAGTAACACAAAGCAATATTCCAACGCATATGATAGATCTGGTTTTGCTTTATTACCATGTTGTATATTGGTTTATATGTTATGTACTCACTGCTAATTGACAGCTGGTTGTAACAAGGATGTGCTGGTCAGACCGAAGGATATAACACCTGAAAGAACATTCCGCAATGAAAGCTCTGCCTCTAATTTGCGTTATCTTTGGACTTTCCTTGTGTCACACAACGGCAGCGTTTGGAACGTCCAAACTTCATATCCTGTTTCCACGATACCAATTATGTGGCCCTTGTCAGGTAGATCGTTCGTGTGCGTGTGTGTATGTGTGTGTGCGTCTCTGTCTCTCTCTCTCCCTCTCTCTCCCCCTTTCTCTCATCTCTCCATCTCTCTCCCCTCTCTCTCATCTCTCTCTCTCTCTCTCACTCTCTCTCTCTCTCTCTCTCTCTCTCTCTCTCTCTCTCTCTCTCTCTCTCTCTCTCTCTC
>JAUTBT010073165.1:0-13512 GCA_032361225.1 Lepetodrilus schrolli
GGGAGTCATTTTATCATTTCAGGCATTTTAAAAATTGACTGAGTGGAAAGAAAGTCACTGAAAGTTTCAAACATTTTGCACATTGCCTGATTTTAGAGATTGACTGAAACGAATAGCAAAAATTATATTCGAATATTATTTTGTAAGTATTCTGTTCGTATACTAATATTCGTTTGAAATCTTATTATATACTAAATGGTAGCGAATTGCAGTTTCCTGCCACGTTAATATTATTTGAGCTTAAGTGACGCCACATCTAACAGCATTATTTCTCATCACTTTAATTTGGTAATCACTCACTATACGTGACCGTGAGTTGACGTCAAAACTGGACCTATGTATCGGGGTGTCTAGCACTTCAGACATGCACAGTGTGACCGATTCAGAATGGTTTGTGGGTGACCCAACCAATGAATAATTCGGGAGAGGATGAAACAGGAATGAACACGATTGCACAGATGACGTAACCGTATTTTGCCCGTCATACGTGACGTCACTCGCGTTGTTCCTGATCTTGGACGATCTACTGGTGATTCTTAGCTGAACACACGTCAGTAGTATCTCCTGTTGTCTGCAACCAAACGCTCGCGCCACTTCGTACGGCTTGTGCAGCTTCCAATCTGAATCCCAATTCGATTGCTGTTTTGCTATTCGAATATTCGTAATTTTATATTCATTCCCGAATATTCGAGTATTAGTTTCAGTTAATATATAATAATATATTGTCCAGAAATGTAGGTAAAAACATATCTAAGCAGAAAAATTACTTATATATATATATTATTATTATATTCTATTTGTTTTTATTATGTTATGTTTATGTTCACATCTGCCTCCATCTATTAATTCTGCCCTTGATCTGCTGCTGATGATATTCAACGGTTGAACACTTGTAAAATAATATATATTGTGGTAGGTTTTAAGTACACGATCAAAAGTTGCCTCCCTTGTCCAATATCCGGGTATTTACACACGAGCGACGACTTAAAGTAAACTATTTCTATTTGTTTCGCCTTCTAATATATATTACCAGCGATTACACGATGTAATGTGTAGTGCCATCAACGCTTGTTTTTATACTGTTTGATAGTAAGTAATAATCAATATTAAAGGCAAGCTGAATGTGTAGTTATTTACATTTAGGCCTTGCAAATTGATGTCTTCTGCTATCAAACTTGTCAAAACATTCCGCGGAACCGTGAACTGGCAACTGTGAATATTGGGAAAAGCTGAGTTTGATACAAAATAAAATAGACCTTTCCTTTTTTTTCTCTCCAAATCTGTGGAGGTAGTATTAAATAAAGACAGAATAAATTATTCTTGGGTCAAATAATCACTGGTAATTTAAAAAATATGATACATTTAGTCCTTACTTTCACACGAATCGGAAATTGGGTCTCCAAAATGTTATAAAATGTAATTCAGATAGTGAACGCAAGGCAGTGGAATAAGCATGAATAGTGAATCACAACGTATGTTATGTCTTGTTTTAATACATGACCGCAATATTGTACAGAAACAGAACAAAAATTGTTATCACAATCTTGACATCCCATGTGTTTCAAATGCAAAGTAAGCAGCAAGGTTTGCCTCCCTCTAACCACTAACAAGTAGTTCATAGTTCACAAGTGCACATTCAACATTCCTGACATTGCAATGCTTTTTCAAAGTGTTGGGACTGTCCTAGGCCATGTATATGACCAGGTAGTGTCATTGCTACCCTAATGTACAAACACCTGCCATAAGCCTTCTATACAGGGGTCAAGCATAAGTGCGGCACGCTACAACACTTTGAGCTGTAACACTATCTGCATTGAGTCAGCTGTGAATGGTATTCCCATTATTACATATTGCAATATACATACAAAATTATTAGCTATAAATTATTATTGTATCTGTCATTGTTTCCACTGGCTCTGAAAAACCTGGAAATACAATCCATAACCGTGTTAAATTATTTTTCCAGTCGGGGAATTATCAGGGAATTTTGAAAAAGAAATACACAGAAAAATCAGTGAATTTTGCTTGAGGTACTTAGATAAAATATCAATGTTTATTGAAGTTGGAGCACAACACAATGAATAGTGCAAATTTATATAAATGGAACAAATTACCACAATTCGATACTAGTTACCGTATATCGTGGGGTATAGGCCCAGGGGGCCCACTTCACACAATAATGGATAATAAGGCACTGGGCTTATACTGCACAAAGTTCCAAACTTATTTGCCGTAACTTACGATCTAAAACAGGAGCACTCAGTTTCCGGCCTTAATAATAAATGTTATCATTATGTCGTAGATTGATAAGATGGGAACTAATATACACAATAAAATAATAAAGATTTTTATTCATTTAAATAGTAATAATCCATACAATAATGTTTTGAATTGATATATCGTGTAGACAACAATCTGAATCGGCTGTTACACATGCTGGATCCCAGTCACTCAGTCACCCTCGATAACAATGGAATCTTCTATGTCTGCCTGTGACTTGCTGACCCAGTTAACGAGTTCTTGATATTGTATAGTGATTATTGTTTTGATAACCTATCAACACGGGCAATTATTCTAAAATATAACAATCGCTCAATTATTGTGTTGGGGAAAACATGGTATCAACAATCAACTGACAGTTTGAAGTGCTTTGTTCATTCAACAACAACAAGTCAAGACAGCTATTTTATTGTATGCATTTTATTTTTACAATATTGAAAAATAGATCTACCTAAAACATACACACACAACTTGTGGAGATAAAAATGGACTGTTCCATTTCTACTTCCTGATTTCTGCTAGCTAAACAGAAAGTAGACGTAGAAAAAATACTGTCATCTTTCAGTTTAAATTAGGCGGATAAATTTGCAGACAATGTGGGTGGGTTGATAATGCAGAATAAGCCCACTTTGCTTATATTTTGAAAAAGGGTAGTGGGCTTATACCAAAATATTGGCTTGTACACCACGATATACAGTATTCGTTTTTAAATAGAAATTAGATCCAATTAGAAGTGAATAAATCTAGTACCTCTAATCTTCAAAGCCATGCATCAGTTCATAAATGACAATTTTTCTATGGAGATCACTCGTCGCCTATTGGTGAAAGATTCCTGCTGTGACATAAAATTAATTAGCTAATGTGTTATTGATGGATCAAATGTCCCCATCTGGCATGGCATATATTGTTGGTAAAATCGTGCCTCAATCAACACATGTAGATCTCGGAATGGTTTTCAATAATATCGAAAATGGCCATCGCCTTGCCTAATTGAAAATTCCATTGTGAAGCCAGCATATTTTGAATTGAAATATACTTAATGTAATCCACACAACTATTGTTATGTTAGTTATGTTGTGTTATCAATTTGTTTCTTTCATTCAAGTCAAAATATTTCGCAACGAACACGTCTCGACTTTTGACGGTTTCCAATGGAAGTAACAAAGTAACAATTTTGCGTCTAACTTTCAAACAACGTAGAAACAATGCGTGTGATCCATACTAACATGTTATAGGTCCAATAGGATTGATGTTTTCATTTGTATTATTTTCTAAATATCTATACTACCAATAAAAATATATTAATATAACTACTAGTATAATAGCTAATGTGTTCCTATTCACTGTCTTTGATTCGTGTTCTGATATTATGTCGATGAAATATGAACAGATAATGAAATACCACCATTAAAAAAATCTATATATCTAAGTTTATTGAGTTCAGAAATATGGGTAGCCCATATTCAATAATATATCGGCTGTTTATCACTTGATGTGTACGTGCACTGAGTTGACCTAGTTTGACTATGACGCAATATCTGCAGGCAGACAAAGTGTACTGCTTCATTGATGGAAATGAATCCCAGTTCTGGTGTTTTGCACGATTTCAAATTGCATATGAAGGTAAATTAGATATACTGCATGTTCAAATAGCTTGTTTGTTTACTGTAGTCAGCTGCAAAATCTCTGTTGTCTATCTAGTTGTCTGTTTCGAGTCCATGTGTGTTTACATTAGAGACTCGTTCATGACATTTAATACATGAAATACAACTTGTTTTTGGTCTCGCTAAATCCATACATTCCAATATCATTATATATTCAAACAAGGTTGTCGCCGACTGTATGCTTTATATTTGAGTGTAGATGCATCATGTTGGTGATCGCTTTGATCTTCTGTTTACAAAACATGCAAATCGTGATATAAGTGAAAGAATCTTGAAAGCGACTCTAAACCCCAATTTAATGTTTTTTTGTTTTTTTTAAAAACATGGCTTAAAATTTCCCACCGTCTCGACTAAAAAAAAGTTGGATTACAACTGTGAGCAAAATTAACCTTCCCTCATACACACATTTTAATAACACATCTCTTTAGGCAATTGTCTCTCGACAGAGCATTAAAATCAGTTTTACGTCAGATGTATTAATGCTAAAAAAAATTAACAGACATGGAAAGAGTTAATTCAATTATGATGTTCAGTTATTGCACTGAAATAAACTGAAATATTACAGTTTGTACTACTTTTAATTAATTTGAGTTGAGAGGAAAACATGTAAAGTATGTGTAACAAAAGATGTCTGATCAATGTGTGTTATATAGTACTTCAGTCACCCAGCTGCTGTTGTAGTACTTTAAATACCTGCTGGAAAATTGGTTAGATGTCTGGAAAAAACGGGGAAATCGGGGCCAAAAAAAATATAATGGACCAAAAAAAAAAGTGAAAACCATGTCTGTGTATTTGATTTTTATTCAAACTTTAGTTAACAGTACTGATCAAATGAACAACATGGTTATTTGCAATATTCAAGCACCTGTCTTCATGTTTAACATGTTTAATCCTCTCCATGCTGTCAATGCTGAAGGCAACTGGAGATGCCCTAAAGAGCCGTGTCTGTGCCTAATCCAGGATGGAGAGGGTTTAGTAAGAAAACAAATGTTGGATACTATTATGACTATTTTACATGAAAGAGTAAAGACTATACCCTGAACATAAGCCAGAAGTGGTTATTTCGCAATTAATCGCACAGAAAGATAGACTGAATATATGTGTAAAAGGATAATTATCTTTGTATTGCTACTTGACCCTGTATTGGTATATTGTGCATTTGACAAATACCGGTACATATCAGTATATTGATCCTGCCCTAATGTTTGTTATTTAGGAATTTTTTAGCCTGTGTACCTTTAATTTTAATTTTATATTTTAATTGGGGTTTAGAGCTGCTTTGAAGATTCTTTCACTTATATCACGACTTGTCAGTTTAGGGCAGGAGGAAACCCACAACACCCGTAGTGCTGAATGTTGCAGTATACCTGCGAGTACCAGCTGGTACTGACAAGACCAAGGATGAGCCAAATGTAGTTCCAAATCTTGCTTTTAAATTATTATTTCTTTTACATATAGATCATTCCTTTCACAGCAATAAATTTAAAACCACGCCATTTATGATACAAGCATGGCAATTTTCCGTAGATCCTCGGAAATCCGCTGATTTATTCGTCTTGGAATTGGTTTGGGGCCTTCAGCCAATGCTTATTTTCTGCTGAAATCACAATTGTCTGTTGCCATACCTGCTGATATTGTATGGATAATAATCTTCCATCTATTGCACTGGACGTTTTTATTGTTTTGTTTTTTATGTGTGTTTACGTTTGTATTGTAACATTTGTTAATTAACCCTGGGTTACTATGAAGCTGGAAGTGTCGGTTGTTAATTATTTTACATTTCACCTAATGGTGCATGTATCTTCTGACCGTAAGCTTCATGATAAAGAGATCACTGTAACGATGGCAATCATATGGAAATGGGCATTAAGCTATGGATATCGACACCATCTCCAGATATTAACTGGTTTTCCAGACTAGTCCAGATAAGAACTAGGAAGTCAATTAAATCATAATCAATATAGGATTTGGCTAAGCAGTAAGACCTGATAATTATTTACCAAGCATCTTTCTATCAATATTATCAATGACAACCCAAATAATTAGTCACGTATCAGATATCCCATTATTGTATTGTTCAATGTTATTTATATATGGTATCCAAATTAATATTGTGACATCAGATATGTTCCACGTCATATTTTACTTACCAGTATGCCAATCGTTACAAGTAAAATATTGAAGAAACACTTAGGAATAAACATGTTAAGATCAATATATCATGGTCCGGCAAGTAAACCAAAAACATGTGGGTTACACGGTAGTCATAACAATTTGTAAATCAAACATTGTCATTAACATGTTCAAGATGCAATCTTTTAATATGAATATGTTGTACAAAGGCACATTTAAAAAAAGTTTTGTTTTGTGTGCAAAACTTTCAAGATAATTGTATAAATGTCAATAATTCCAACCGTTTTATTGCAATTTTACACAGCATTTAGGGTTGTTCTGTGTTGTCACAATCACTTAAATCTGCTACTAGTCTATCTATCTTCCGATCAAATCTCCAGACTTTCCTTTTTAAACTATTGTGTACCCTTGACTGTACAACACAGTGAGCAGCTACTAGCCAGATATTTGGCACTATATAAATTAATTTATTATTCTTATTATTGCAGTTTACGTTAGTTGAGAATGGCCTCGGGAGGCTTCTATGGGAGAGGTGGGAGAGGTCGGTCTATCTTGGAGGCACTGAAGCAACCAGCAAGGAAACCTGGCCAGCAAGATGAAGACGGATCGCAGGTTCGTATTAAGATCAGCTCACAGCTTTGATGGCTTCTTACTGTCCATGACATTTGTACATTGATGGCTGACAAATGCAGGGCATCCACAATTTACCCTGATCATGGCAAGTCCTGTACCTGATTTCTCCAAACAAGCCTTTGTCACTACATGACGAAAGTCTGACTTTCAGCAATTTGCATTTCTCGAAAGGTTAAAAATTAATTTCCGATGGTTAACTGAAAACTGCATATCATGAAGAAGAAAATCAGTTATTAACCAGGGTTTGACAGTAAGGATTGTCCACCTGCCCGGGACAGATATTATCCACAGGTGGATGAGTGAAATAACCCAGGGTATTGTCTCTCGAAGCTCTCATATCCACTATGAGACCATAGCGCTCTCGTAAATGCCAGATCGGCATGCACAAGAGATCGCTATGAAAGTGCTTATTGTCTCGTAGTAGATATGAGAGCTTCATAAAATGATACCCTGATTAACAAGCCATTTACAGGGCAAGTAGTTTCATGTCCAACAAGTGCCTCAAAAAGTTAATATAGAGTCCTGTTAATTCAAGTTTTAAACTGAGCTACGTTTTTATTATCGATTTAAATCAGGGCCTGGTCACATACATGGAAAATGTATGATTCTGCTGTTAAATTTCCTGTTTTCTTCAGTCATCTGGCCATTGCTACAGCATCTGTTTTCTTCAGGATCCCGCACCGCCACCAACCGCAGCCCCTACTCCCACACCAGCGGTCACACCAGCACCTGCTGCAGCCGTGGCAATAGGACGAGGTGGTGGCCTGCTGGCCATGATGCAGAGGTCACAGGTCGCTGCACAGCCGGCCACTACTAGCGGCACACAGGAGTCGTCAGGTAGTAGCCATGACAAGTTACAGCCAGACCTCAACGCAGCAGACATATTGTGATGTTGTCCTGATGGCAAATTAAACCTAGTGGAATCAGTGATTGAACCTGGATTTGCAGAACAATTTACTACATGTTTTGCATTTTCCTTATGATTTTTTATCTGGAAGCTGATTACAGGATTATCAAAAAACATTTGTGTACAAAGTAATTATCAATTGTACAAATATATATAGTAGCATCCAGATTATTGCAGGTTCACTGTGCATACACGTACGTCAATTATACCACAATAACAGAATCTGTTCACTAATATTCATTACATATTGGTGAAAGATTCCCACTGACGTAAAACAATAATTCACTCACTAATTGGTTTAGAAAAATCACAAGATGTGAAGTAATGCTTTTGAATTGACAAAATTCAGTATTTCAATTGAATATTGTGGACAAAGTTGAGGAGATTGTAAAGGACAGTGTTGTTTTTCAGCTTCACAGCAACAGTCTCCACCAGGTCCTACTCTGCCCTTCTCCATGCCTAGAGGACGAGGTCTGGGTGGAATGAAGGAACTCTTGCAGAGGTCAGTGGACCCAACACCTACCTTTGTAATGCCATAGTTATTATGTTGGTGCTATACATATGAGCATGGAGCAGAATTATTATATTGGCGCTGTATATGAGCATAATGCCAAGCTAATGTATGAAGCAGGAATAACTAGGTGAACAAATATTTAACTGCACATATTAGACAACTTGTCTTACTTTTATCATTCATGTTATATATCATTGATATCATAAATCAGTTATATCCTTACTGTTATAATGACCTATTTTACCATTGGTTGTTGTGGGTGAAAGATTCCCACAGCAACACTAAGCATGCAATCCCTCGTTAATTATTTAGTACGGTACATTGCCAGCACTTAAATGAGACTCTATACCTGGTGGGTTGTGTTCTCCAGATCTCAGGGTCGTGGCATGTCTGCTTCACTGCTAGCGTCTGGTCGACCGCAGGCTACAGTTCCCCCAGCTCAAGCTGGTCCTCCTGAGGAGGGTCCGCCTCAGTCCAGCCGCTCACCCCCGCCGTTGTCGGACCGAGGCGATGCCCCCTCTGTTCCACCTGCACAGGAGATGAGCAGGCTCTCAATCTACGAAAGGCGTGATGCTGTCCATCGAAGTGGAACAACTGGGAAGGAGTATGTTACCTGTGTCCGCATTGCCTGAAATATCCTCTAAATTTGTTCTGTTCAAGATCAGAGTCCTGCTCCACATATTTAATAAGATTTACAACTCTAATGGTGCTATAATCAATTTATGGAATGTAACATGGTTTCATAGCTGACAATGTTTATGGCTTCAATATTGTTTGAATTTCTGCAGCTTCATTGAAACCAACATTTGTGGGGGTTTTCAGTTTGCATCTCGCAGCCAACTACATCCGAGTAAAATGCAAGAACGAGGGAGTGTTCCAGTACGATGTGAAGTACAATCCTGTGATTGACAGCAAGGGAATGAGGATTGGCTTACTGAATGAACACAAGGCTGTAATCGGAACAACCAAGGCCTTTGATGGAAAATTGCTGTTTCTTCCCATTAGGTTATCACAGCCTGTAAGTTTCAAGATTAAATCGTGAAAGGACGCTGAATAATTCCATGTTTTGTATTGTTAATCTCTCATTACATACGTGTATAGACAATTGTTTTAAGTAAGAAAAAATGTTTCAATATACAAAAGTGCCTACTCAAGTGCCATTGTTTGATCATCTGCCCGGGCCAAAGTGCATGAATCCAAGCAGTTTTTCTTACCTTTGTTTTAAAGCAACTTTAGACTTCAAGATTACTGGACAATAAATGTTGTATTATTGAGAATTTAATTTACCTTGTCGTGGAATGGCTAATTAAATTTACTATGAATGTACTGTGATTTTTTTGTTTATGGGAATCGCTAATTTATGGATTCTTTTTTACAGGAAACTGTTCTTCACAGTACTCGGAAAACTGATAATCAGCCTGTCACCATTACCATCAAGCTAACTGTTGTGGTGGACCCCACACAGTGTTCCCATCTCTACAACATCGTCTTCAGAAGGTCAGTGCTTATTCTAATAGGTAGAGTTGGTGTTGCTTTGAATCCAAATATGAATTGCTGTGTAAAATGATATATTATTTTCAGATATGTATAGAAAGTAATGAATAAGTAACAAGAATTTTCCTTGAAAATGCTGGAAGTTTATATTGTTTACATTGTGTTTCAGAATCATGAGTATTTTGGATATGTGCCAAGTTGGACGGTACTATTACAATCCGCACACCCCGTCTGCAGTCCCACAACACAAGTAGGTATCTTTTGTGGGAGACATTGTCACACATTATTAAGTCCAATGCATTTTTATTTTCCTGCAGGGTGGGTGATAGCTCACTGGTAGAATGTTTGGACTTTGGGGCCAAAGGTCCCGGGAGCCTGGTATCAATGTTCACGAAGGTTACCTTTCTGACGCAATATGGCAATGCAATATGGCAATGCAGTTATCATCTCTGGTCTGTCAGTACCAGCCGGTTTACTGCATCATTCAGTGCCAGGGATGTTGCAGGTTTCCTCCTGCCCTAAACTGACAAGTCGTGATATAAGTGAAAAAATCTTGAAAACGGCTCTAAACCCCAATTTAAAGCATGTATATGCCATTATTGGAGATTTAGTGTTAGAAATTCAATCACATGCAGGGATCTGGTATCTTGCGGTATTGTTCTGCTGCAAGTAATATTTGTGTAAAGTGTATAGTGTACAGATGTCATTGGCTTATCTGTATCAGCAGCAAGTCATGAATATTACTGTAACACAAAGGCACTCCTTCCACCAGAAAACATTGTAGTGATATCGCTGGTTTACTGTGAACATCAGCATGAAAAATCCCACTTCAAACCAATTCATTGGACCCGATATTGCTTATTTTAATTATTGATGATTGCAGTGTAAAGTCACATAACACAATCGGCAAGGAAAAGTGTAATTCCTTGCAATTCTGTTGTATGAAATGGCTCTATGTATTTGGACAGTACGTCTCATTTTCTCGTCTGATGTTTGCCAGGTTGGAGGTGTGGCCAGGGTACATCTCCTCCATCAAGGAACAGGAAGGTGGCCTTATGCTGAATCTCGATGCATCTCACCGTGTCCTAAGAACTGAGACAGTTCTGGATGTCATGTAAGTATTTAGATGATTCAGTTGATCAGATGAAGTCTGAGAGGTATGTGTTAGCATTTCAGCTGTTGAGTACTCTCAAATTTAATGTTTTGATATTTTACATATGTATTAATACATTGATTATCGTGACCTTGCCCTTAATTTCTCCCATCTGTGAAGCCTACTCTATGAGTCTGTGACAAGTTTATGCATGATTTGATCAATGGTGAAGGATGTAGAATCTATTTTGTGTATATTCAGGCACAGCATTGTTGCAAAAAAGGCATCGTCTTGCCAAGATGAAATAGAGAGGAAGGTTGTGGGGACCATAGTACTGACAAGGTACAACAACAAGACCTACCGAATAGACGAGCTCAAATGGGACATGCGGCCTTCTGACACATTCAAGTCCGTTTCTTCTGGAGAAGAGATTTCCTTCATGTCCTACTATCAGTAAGAGATCAATATGGCTATATCAAGAGTTACTTCATGATAAATTGCAGACACTAGTTTCAGTTTATTTAAGAAAAAAGTTTAACCTGTGATGCTTATTACCAGCAAGGTAAAAATGTGTCTTCTTCAGTTGTATATGTTCGTTGTTTGCAGTTTTAATTTTGTGATATTTATTTTCCATTTCCTTAGAAATGCAATACAGCTCGGCATAGTTTCTGATCATGAATCAACATTTACAAATTTTTCTGCAGGAAGAGCTACAACATTAACATTCGGGATTCCGAGCAGCCACTTCTCCTTCATAGACCTAAAAGGAAGCGTGAACCTGGGGTAAGTAGATCCCATGATCTCTTTATTTTATTGTACGGGATATTATTGTATATACCTTCACACAAGTTGAAGGATTGTACACTCCATGTAATAGTCAGCTGGAGTAATTATCAAGACTTTCATATGTAGAAAATGTGTTAGTGTTGCTGATATGATGTCTATTTATTTTATTGGTGTACAGCAACCTGAGCCTAAAGTTGAGATGATCTGCCTAGTGCCCGAGCTGTGTTACATGACTGGACTCACCGATGAGATGAGGTCGGACTTCAGACTGATGAAGGTAACATATGCTTCACCTTGTGTCAAGTAATTACAACTTTATCTGACTCGGCCGAGCTTCAGAGACATGCACTTCATCTGAAATCAGTAGCAGTTGGATATTTTTATGTTTGAGATACTAATCGCCATTGCATTGATTTTCTGATTATCTATTTCATCAGATGTTAATTGACAACAAACACTATCCACAATGTTATAGTATATGCATCCACTGTGATTTTACAGGACATTGCCGTGCATACAAGGGTAACACCCATGCAACGACAGCTCGCTATGAGGAAGTTTGTGGATTCTATCAACAGAAATCCAGAAGCTAAGAAACAATTGACTGACTGGGGGCTTGAACTGGAAGATTCCACCATCAGTGTAAGAATTGTAACATTACGTTCTAGAAAGTCCCTGAAAATGTTCCCCATGAAATTCCTGTTGCACCTGTATTCTTCCAATTGCAAAGTTATTCTACACTAAATAGTATTAGTTTGAGAAATGTTTGATTTTCTTTTTCCGCCATTCATTGCAGATCAACGGACGCCAGCTGCCGATGGAAAAGATCTTAGTACGCTCGAAAGAATTCATGGCTGGGCCTGACGCCGACTACGGACGAGACATAACGAGGAACGAAGTGCTGGTGGCTGTGGATCTGCGCACGTGGCTCATCGTGTACACCAAGAAAGACACACAGAGGGCCAACGGCTACATCCAGATGATGAGGAAGGTGTGTCCGCAGATGGGCATCCCGATACAGGAGCCCACACGGGTAGAGCTGAGGGACGACCGCACTGAGACGTTCATACGATCAATGAGACAAAGCATAAACCAGCGGGTAAGTTTGTGTGCTTGTCGTATCGTCTCCTACTGAAGAACTGATCTCTTAGGAAGAGGAATGGTGGTGGCCAGTGTGTTTTGCTGTACTAGAGATGTCAGTCTTGATGCTCTCTATTGTCGTGTGTGGGTGAAAGATTCTCGTGGGCTGGTGGCAGCGGAATGGTTGAAAGTTTAAAGGCCCTAGGTTCAAATCCTGTCTCGGGAGCTCACCATTAATGTTCGATAAAGTTAACCTTTCCCATACGACACACTGTTTGTACCATGGCAATGGAGTTATCCTTCATCCACCAGTACTAGCTACTGCTCACAGCTTTACTGCAACATTCACCGCTACAGATACTGCAGGTTTCCACCTGCCTTAAACTAAACCCCAATTTAATCACTGGCTCACTGCTACTCTCTACTATACTGTGTGTTACAGGTCCAGATGGTGGTGGTGATATGTCCAACAAGCAGAGATGACCGATATTCCGCTATCAAGAAACTCTGCTGTCTGGAGTGTCCAGTCCCATCACAGGTTTGCATTCTTTCCAACTTTCTGACACGATCCATGATAGGGCTTATTCTCACAGTGCAGTTATCATCATTGATTTGCCAGTACTAGCTAGTGCTCTTAGGTTTACTGCAAATGCTTTAACCAACTATAGGGGGCAGGTGGTAGTGCAGTGGTAGAACGTTGGACCTCGGAGCCAAAGGTTCCAGGTTCAAATCCCGCCCCGGGGGCCCGGCATCAATGTTTGCGGAAGTTACCTTTCTGCCGCGATATTGATAGGATGCTATGTCTGTAGAGTGGCAATGCAGTTATCATCCTTGGTCTTGTCAGGTTTACAGCAACATTCAGCGCTACGGATGTTGCGGGTTTCCTCCTGCCCTAAACTGACAAGTTGTGATATAAGTGAAAGAATCT
>JAUTBT010073176.1:0-13507 GCA_032361225.1 Lepetodrilus schrolli
CCGCTGCGACGTAAAACAATAATTCATTCATTATATATATATATATATATATATATATATATATACCACAATAACATTCTATAACATATAGGAACTACATTGGGAATACAGTTGAATCCAAACCTTTATTTATTGCTGAATAGTAGCTATCATAAGCGTTTAAAATTTGTCCATCACAAATATACCTGTATGTGACGTTTTTGTGTGTGAAATTAGCAGTTATTTATTTACATATCTGTTATATAACACATTATTCCAACTTAAAGCCTCACAAAAGGCATGTTCATTGTCCAAAAGCCTATGCTCCAATACCATCAATTGAGTTTTTATGAAACATGGAATGGATCATTATCAAAATGTGTTCAAATCTCATCAAGTGAGTTATTATGAGACATAAAGCTTAGCACATAAGTCTTTATCTAAATGGCAAGCGTACTGGCCCTAGTACAACAGAACCATCGTAGCGCTACGAGTCATAACTCCATGCTAACGTACCAGAGTTACGACTCTCGTAGCGCTACGATTGTTCTGTGGAACGGGCCCCTGATATATATGTATTTTTGTTTTCCTTTAACTTCGGACGCATCTATAAATTGTACGGATGCTGCATTTTGGTTCAACTCCATTTTAGTTCAACTTCTCCCTGATGTTCTTGCCTTGTACAGTTTTCTCACAGAAATACGTCCATGATATGGTTTACGCTCTGAGCAAAGATCAAACATGGCTGGTGCCTTCATACCGTTCCTTTCATTTATACTAATGTACCCTCCTGTACGAAACGGCGTAACTCTACGGTCAACCTTAAGTCCAACCTTAGCAATGGCGTAGGCTATGGCTATGGAGATAAGGCTACCTTAGGCCGCGCTCGATTCACGATTCCATCAGTCTCAGAACTGTGGAATTGCAAACGAATGCTCTGGAACCCCGTCACAATCCCGCCAGTTGTCTCAACTGTGTCAGCAGAATCGTGACGTTACAAAGATAGCTACCTCAACTATTTGTCAATGCGGAAAATGCAACCAATGTTTCATTTCAATGACGGCTGAATGAATATCAGTGCAAGCTGGATGAAATAAGTTAGTGGAATGATATGTAATTAATTAATATAATTAACAGTTGACAAACTATTTGGGGCAAGAAAAGCTTTGTGTATATCTTTGGACCAGGCAAATTGGGCGTTCAGATCCGATAATTCGTGCTGATTCAATATGCTGAATTATATATGTCAAAAAGAACTTTGGATTTGCTATATTAAATGGATATTATAGTCAGTGCCCTAGATTATTATCTACGAATTGAATATTGCCAACTGTTTCGTTTACATTCGATTGTGCTAATTCTGAGACTCGTGAACCGAGCGTGGCCTTTGAGTTATGACGTACACGTTATGGCGTTATGGCGTTATGGCGTTTCGTACACGAGTATCATGTGACCTAGCCTAGAGACCGGTGTCATTACATACTGTTAATGCTTCCATAGGAGCGGAAGCCACCACATTCCTTGGTTGGTTCCAGAGATGATTTTGCATCTAACGCTGACTTGTTTGTGATTGTTGTGACTGCTCGTGATATACTGCAGTATCCACGAACCACGGTTAATATAGCTTACCTGACATAATCGCTTTTGTAAACCTAGCTATATTTCGCCAGATGTGTATGTTACGCATGCAGGACAATATATGTCGTATAGAATGCTATCTCATTTTTAAAGAAATTGGCATGCAAGAAACGCACAAGGAACATTAATACGTATATTCCTGAACTATTTGTATTTGTATTTGAATGTGCTTATAGTAGGTAGATTTACTTGGGTAAGCTTTCTCATATTAATGCGCACATTCCTGAACCATTTGTATTTGATGGTGTACTTATGGTAGGTAGATCTACTTGGGTGCGTTTTCGATCATGTTATGAGGAAACGGCGTAGCCTTAAGGTGGACTCACACGGGTCGATCGGTTGTAACGATGCGTCGAATCGCACCGTGGGAGCGTACATGCGATGCGATTCACAACGACCGAGATCGCATGACTAGAACAACTTCTACTCCATGTACTCGTACGACCATTCCAACTATAGACTCGTCGTACAACCGATCTACCCGTGTGAGCGAGCTTCTAATGTAATCTTAACGTACAGGCGAGCCCAAGTCTTCTGTCCACGTGATACCCTTGTTGACTTGGACATACAATCCGCCATCAGGCAACTGCTAGTGACGTAATGAACATGCATGTGTAAGAAATACTATGGAAGCAATGTATCAATATAGCCTATAACGCTCATTCCCACCCATCACGTGCAACACGAGGTATTCTCACTCTTCCACCCTGCTATAGAGTACATCATGGGCTAATTAGACCTATTTATTAGTGGGAGGCATGTCCGCGTACGCCGGTTTTGATTGGTTCCGTTCGGCCTTTGGGAGGTTTTCTCACTGTACGGCGTTACCATTGTTCAGAAGACGGATACCGACTAACACTGAAGAATATAAATGCTTTCCACAGATAACATGAAGTAGTGGCCCAAGGTGTACTATTTAGCAGATTGGTATGGTAGTCCATGTGTGACACGCGATGAGTTAACCTGGCGATGCTGTATGCAAATGTTGTCTTATTACAATGCTTTTATTATGTTGATTTAAAAAAAATATTATGTTGAAGTTGTAATTTGCATTGTCAATGTTACTTTTTATGCTGTCTGTGCATTTGTATGCAAACAAATAAACGATGTAGTCATATCTCGAATATATGCGAATATATATTGCAAGTTTATTGTTAAAATCGAGATTCATCATTGTCTGGTTTTTACCCTCTCCCTGCTGGATTAGGCACAGATACAGCTGACCCCCGAGGTTCCGAATCTGTACGATTTAATGCGCAACTCGAAAATTTTGTTCACAAATCCCCATATTAAATTTGAGCGTGATCTTGAATTCGTACTAATAGGGTTTCGTAATCTCGGGGTCTGGCACCCGTTCCAAAGAACGATCGTAGCGCTACGAATTTCGTAACTCCCGTACGTTAACATAGACTTACGACTCTCGTAGCGCTACGATCGTTCAGTGGACGGTTAACGGTTTGTTGAAGTTTAACGTCTGCGTCCAGCGAAGCTGCTTTAGCAGACGGGGGTATTTAGTAAAAGTATAAAATAAAAAGTAAAGTATGAATAAAATAAAAGAAAAAATTAAATAAGTAGATAAAGAAATGAATTGATAATTAAAATAGATAAATTTGGAAGATAGAGACCCCCCCCAAAAAAAAAATGAAATAATTTTGATAGCCATGTCTAAATTGTTATTTTTGATTTTAAACCAAATGGTAGATCGTTCAGTGGAACGGGACCTTGGTTTTTATAACTGTCGGCCCTGACCGTGGGGATTTTACTGAAAGGATAATGGTGTATGTCTCCTACAAGACACACATACCTAATTTGTATGGCGTAGTCTGAATCGCTGACCAGTTAACATACCAAGGAATAACACTGGTCAATAACCAGTGTAAGTGGAATGGTTTGGTGTTAATACAATACTGTAGAGGAATTCACACAGGCACTTGTATTCTTGATCCTAACCTTGCCAATCACTGCATGTGTGATCTAGTGCTTCCTGACGAGTGTGATGTATCACAATGTTGGTGCAGCTCGTCTTGGCCGTGATAAATACTTCCCATCGTCTGCAGCTGCACGATTCTGTGGCCATCTTGGAATTAGAAGATGATCGTTTCGTTCTGCGCTGTTCAGTAGGCCGAGAAGCTCTGACCGTCATATTCACAGCCATTTACGGTAGAGTATCTCGGCCTAGTTCTTCAGTTGTCATGCTTCGTCTACGGTTAACCGAATTGATGGAATTAATATTCGTTGTTATTATGTGACCAAGACGGTACCTTCAGACTAGAAACCAGTTTCTGTTTTAGGACAATACCATGAACTATAGTAAAATTGGTTTAGATGGTTCACCATCGACCATCGTACCATGGTATCGACCATTGTGAAATTGGAGAATAACCCACAAGATGATTGCGGAAAATATGTCCGAGTGAAATTAATGTTCACAGTTCCGAGCTTTTGGAACTGTGAACATTAATTTCACTCGGGACATATTTTCCGTAACCACTCGTATTGAGTGAGTTATTCGAATTATTCAATATAATCATTTTTATGTAATAAACCTGCCGACAAACAGCTTTATGGAGAGGGCGAACTAGCAGTCGGAAAACGTGTGCATTTCACCTAAGCACGAGAAAAAAACGTAATCAACACTGTTGATTATGGAATGGTTATTACATAGTAAATAATTGACAAATAATAACATCGAAGTATACACATTTGTGCTAGTGATGTCAATACTAGCTCTAAAATAAAATATAGCTGTTTAAATGAAAATCTCCTTGTATAACATTAGCATGCCTCTATAGCCGCATATATACGGTAATGCCAATCTAGCATTGTTAATTAATCGACAGTTGTACCTGCAGAGACTTTGCTCCTGACAAATATCAAATTCCTCACTGCACGTAGATTTGACTTGAATGCAAAGAAAACCTCTCTTCACCCTCTCTACATGCTATTGATGTGTTTACATTCGAGTCTAGCTCGCTGTTTGAGCTGCACCAAGTCAAACAATCCAACATCCGTGCTGGGATAGATTTCTCTAATTCTTTTAATCTCAAGTCAACTTGAAACGTTTTGAACCCATAACTGGTATTCAAGGACTTGTCGGAATACCCTTAGTAATATAGCGTTTCAAGCATTTTGCATGTAGAACAGAATTGCATTGGGTTGAAATTAGTAAAACAATACTTTGCCATTATTATGTGGACTACATGTTAACCCTTTCGTTACTACTGTTACTCACTGCGGCATGAGATTCCAGTGAACTAGCACCAAGAAGACGCTGGAAATCCTGCCAAGTCCGAGCAGGGCACGTGCACAAAAAAAGCATGCAAACCGTGATATAAGCTAAACAATCTTGAAAGTGGTTCTAAACAACAATTCAACCAACTAAACAATTTCTCTACTAACAACATTCACTAACTACACCTATTCCGTTTGTATAAACCGATATATATTTGGGAGTGTTGCAGCTGTTGGTAAAGCAGGATCGTTGCTTGGAGGCTACGGAATTCGGTAAAGCAGTAAAGTACCGACAAACTTTAATATTGCATTAGGAAGCACATTTTCTCTTGTAAGACAGTTCGTGAATCGTTGGGTCTTTATAATAATATACATGTATGTTTTAACCAGAATATTCCATGTATGTCTTAACCAGAATATTCCTACAGATTACCAAGCAGGGTATTGTTTGTCGACGATCTCTTATCTCCTATGAGACAACAGCGCTCTCGTAAGTGCACGATCCCCATGCATAATCGATCACCACGAGAGTGCTTACGATCTCGTAGTAGATATGAGAGCTTCAGGAAACGATACCCTGAATTGCGTAGTCATTAAATGGGTATCGTTTATGGAAGCTCTCGTATCTACTATGAGCATATAGTGCTGTCGTAGCGATCTCTTACACATGGCGATCTGGAACTTACGAGAGCTCTACATGGTCTCATAGTGGATAAGAGGGCTTCGAGCAAGGATATCCTGAAACACATCGGAATTAAATTCAGCAATACTACAGTACAATTTCAATGGAGTCTGTCGAATAATGGCCTGTAGGGAGTGCTCGTAAGTTAGAATTGGTGGTTCTATATGTCAGAACTCGAAAACAATCCCTAAAGCTACATTAAATATATTATGATGCCTCTCGTAAGATAATGTGTAATTTCCCTTGTGAAAATGAAAATATCTCACTCGGGAAACATAGTTGGTACTAAATGGAAATTAAATTAAGTATAATTCGCCGTCTGTAGTATAACTGATCCACGTTATTTTCACGTCAGGAGCATTCATAATACTCGGATTTCTAGTTAAGATACAACTGAAACATTTCATTGTTCATTGTAACCTGAATCCAGAAAGTATTTTGAAGAAAATGTCATTTTGACCGATTCGTGGAATGCAATTCAACACTGCGCCGTAATTAATAAGTACTAGTATATGAGAGGAACCACACACTTCGTATTACCGCGCACACACGCATACACACACATGCGCGCGCGTACGCACACACACACACATACACACACACTTATAAGATGTACAATTCATGCCAATTTATATGTACACTATGTTTGCTAAACACAATGCTCGCACATAGTTACGTTAAATCAGTATATTGTCTATACTATTTTACTATTGAGAACTTCAATTAGCTGTCTGTCAGATCAAACATTGACAATATACAGTTCCACGTGTGTCTATATTTGTGTAACAACGCGACTAATACAATAAAGTAGCCTATCCATACTTGATTGTTACCAATTATAAATATTACTTGTGGAGTATATATTTACACTATTCTGAAAACATCATCAATGTTTGATGCACGTAAATATATCCCGTCGTTGGATGCTTCCGATGGTTAACAAACATGAGCGTTAGAGGGTTAACAAGACCTTCGACTATCACCTTCAAGCTTTGATTCTGTGCTATTTGAGTTTGCGTCCAGACAGCGTGTGTTGGGTTAGATCCATAGGCAGGAAAATACGACAACTGAGAGGTAGAACATAACCAATACCATATGTGCTCGTAATTCAAACGTTTTCTGCTACTGTTTAAACGTGCTTCCGATGAATTCCGAGATTAAATGACAGCTTAGATGAATCTTGGAAGATCGATTGGATGCAGTTTGGGTTCTCTACTGAAATTGTGCATTATTTTATTTATCGTGCAGGTGTATAGGCTACTGTTTTAGTCGAAAAGGTTGCTTCGTCTCCATAATGCTTCTGCTATCCGATATAGCTAAATGCGATCTATAGATTTCTGGCCTACTGTTTGAATAACAATATAATCGAGAAAAAAATTACTGCGCATTCCTACCTCGTTGCTTCATTGCTTTAAATTCACTTATATATGTGTGTACACATCTCGCTTGTACACATACGATGACTGTGTGTGCCAAGTAAATGCGTTTTACACATATATACTAGTACCTCAACATGATAGAGTTTAATATGACCAAATCGTATGCCAAACTATAAACCTTTTTTAAGTACAAAGACGAAGTAAACATAAGCTATTGCATTTGTATCTCATAGTTTAGTCCAAAATTATTCATTTAGCCTATAAGCTTGAATAAAATTGTCAAGAATAGATACTTGATATATTCCCCAGCATTACCAATAGATACTTGATATATTCCCCAGCATTACCAATAGAAGTCAAGATCGGTGGCCAAGACATCACAGGAACTGGCACAGTTTGAAGTCAGTTTCTGTATATTTTCATTATATTATATGTTAGGCCAATTGTAATAGCCATTATATTATATGTTAGGCCAATTGTAATAGCCATTCCACGTTTGCTTTTTATCATGCTTCTCGTTTCGACTTCAATTCTTGTTTACATGATAGGATTATCATCTTCTGGAACATATATCCAATGTATCCATACATTCGCCGACTGAACATTATCAGTGATGGCACTTGGAGTCTGTCTCACGATGATACAGGATTACATATATTTACGTACTTACATTATTTCTTTTATATTTCAGATTCTTCAACAATGTCTTGGCAAGCGTACATAGATCGATTGACTGCTTCGAAAGTAGCAATAGCTGGAATCTACGGGAAAAACGGCGCACCGTGGGCCAACACCCCGAACTTTAACCCCTCCCCAGACGAAATCAAGAACGTGGTTCAAGCCATAAGCAGCAACGACTCAAATATATTCACCACGGGAATTAGACTAGCCGGAAATGAATGGACTGTGATCCGTCTAGAGGTAGAAGTGGAAATGCTCATTTTAAAGGGAAAGGGGGCCGACAACTGCAAACATAACCTGATCATAGCCGCTTCTAACCAAGCTCTTATAATGGGAGCAAATGTGGATGAGAATGTATCAGCCGGCGTGGTTAGGATTGCAGTAGAAGGAATACGTGATTATCTAAAGTCTAAACAATTCTGAGAAGAAGAAAGAAAGGATGGTTGACAGAACACGAATTACTTCCCCTTTGGATGGTTGCATACCGAGTTGTCTACTGCCATGGCAGCCATATTTTCCCAAAGGACCTACGGATTTATATTTACAGTCCGAATAATAATAACAGGGCTGATATATGGCAGTGGTGTATTCTAAATAAGGATGGACGTCACAGCCTGCTAGATTCTGTGCTCCTGCCAAATATATATGGAAGTTGTACATCCGAAATGGTCGATCTAAATCAAGGGGATGTAACTCTGTGAATGTGAATCTGACCACGTGACACATTTCTGCCTTTCAGCACCAGGGGAATTTTGCAAATTGGAACATTGTTCTTCATAGTTTCAGCCTTTCGATTTACACTAGTCAGTCAGTTCCATGACGTATTACGTATAGTTCTTCCATAGACTTTGTACTTTGTTAGTATTTATCCATGTATTTTGTAAAGCGCCATAGTATGTATTGGCCTACACTTTTGCCTCGACTCGCCCTTCAGTAAGAGTTTATATCTGTTATATCTTTACGACTTTAGTTCCGCTAGTGGTTGTTGACGAAATTTCCTGTAACTAGTTCCACTGGTTTAATAGGGTTTGATTAATTAGCACTTCCCTTGCATGATTTATTTATGAAAAGCCAGAGGAATGTAGATAGACGAATTTGCCATTTTTCTCGAATTAACGCTTTGATATTATAAGAATGTTTCCGTCCATACCTTTGTTCAATGTCCAGTGTCCTTGTTGTGATGTACGTTTCTATGGACGCTCCACTGTTCAGGGCATCATGCAATATGTAGCGAGCATCAACATCTCATTACCCCTCCCTTCCCCGATCCCCCACCCCCACCCCCTGGGGACGCGTCTAATTAAGAGGATATGTCGGATACTATCTACATCATCGGAGAAGCGAGATAATTCAACCATTTAAACCAGTGGTCCATACTTGTTCCACTGACCTCTGTCCGTCCTAAATGCTCTACGGATAGATTGAATAGTAACGAACCTAAATAACCACTGAAATAGGATATAGGGAGTATAGTATATATGTGAACCAATTAAAATCTCCTAGATATCTTTCTTAAATGTGTAGAGAAGACTAGACACCTTATTAATTAAGCTTATATTAGTGAAATTATATATATTATAACAAGACAGTTGATGTAGGTTGCAGTCCACATATAAATTACTATATAGTATAAGACGTCGTATCCTCTAGACACAATTCAATTCAATTCAATTTTAGTTTCTCTTTTACCAGTATCAGTGGTATACGAGACATGTACACATAGTCATACATCAAAACAAGTATTCAAGATAATGGATGGACATATAAAATGTGTTTTACTTTAATGCGTTCATAATTAAGGATACAAATTGTGATAATTCTTTTCAACTGGGAAACGTTTTTACGACACAGTGGTTTTTTTGGTAAACGAATTGCACCATTTAACGTTAGCCGGTATGATATCGTGCCACAGCTACAGATTCAATGACTGCTCTTACTATAGTGGCGTATGTATAAGTAAACACTGTGACTGAGTTATAGAGGATGATGACGTTAGTACTATATTATTACATAGTCGGTTTCCATGATTCACCCGATCATTTAAACCCAGGACATTATGACTATTTAACTTACGTCAAATATTTGTTATGTAGTCATATTGGGAAGTTTTTCCGAGGATGGATTCTCACTTGACAGACAAACTGTGGATACTTTAGGATGAACACACTCCCTGCTGGAGTCAACCGGAGATGCCCTAATGAGCCGTGCCTGTGCCTAATCCAGCAGGGAGACGGTTGACCGACATATCCTCATGATCCTCTCGAATATGATGTGTAACTGCATACACCAGGATTTTACCATCTCGTTCTTTGTTTGTGGGTCTTGGTTCATTTTTGTTAAATTGATCATAATTTAATTATTGCTCATGTGCGTTGATACAAGGGCAATCACGAAATATTATTAAAACAAGCAATTTGTATCCGCGATCATCCTCCATGTCAAGATTCGGTGTACTGCTCGTTCAGTGCGCTACTCACGTAGCGTATGGTTAAGTAGACACTGGACCTACGTGTTAGAGGATGATCAGCGACATGTATGTCTTAATTAAGAGTACTGTCAGTGTGTGTATTGCAGAAGGACAGGAAGGATGCGCGTGCATCGCCTTCCTATGCAGGCTTTCGTATGTTATACATGTGTCGGTTATTAAATAACATTTGAATAAATGCGACTTTATTTCCTCATTGAAATATTCCAATGAAACGTGGAGCGTGATTGGATATATCTGAACCGGAAGTACTTTCATGTTATCTTTCCAGTAACGCATATAGCGCGCATAGGTGGGTTAAATTCTATTTTTAGACATATCCGGTTTCAAGATTCTGATGATAACCTACACGGTGCGTGGCTGTTGTTTTATTTACGTACCTTACGTTGTATCCCGATCTATCACGTGTGGATCATGCTGAACAACATGATTCATCTCTGAAATGAACAGAAATCTAAGCACACGATCCGTATTAACGGCACATTAAGATTTTTATCTGGAGCTTAGTCAACCCAAGCCTAGTACTTGTGTTTGGCTATCACCGGAACTGGGTAGATTCTGGGTAATTCTTGGAAATTCTGAAAATAAACATTGTGTTAACATATTAACACAAATATATCAAATAAATCTCTTTGCATTGATCAATCTCGACCATAGCAATTGAAATTATTATTTGTATCCAACCTTATAAAGCATAAGTATTAACTGTTCATATAGATCAAGTAGATCATCAGTAGAACAAGCTTCTCTTAATTTTTAATTAGACTATTAGCTAATTGGTACTCGCTGCAAGCAATCAGGGTACTCTACTTAGAAAACAAGAAAGTACATGAAAGAAATCCCGCTGGGCGCTCTCGCGGTAATACTTTGAATTGAGTTCACACATGCTCGTCTCGCGGTAAGACACCAACATTTCATATGCCTTACGTGGGTATCGTTTGGGTGACATATGTATAAGCTTAGTCCAAAACTTAATACACCTTATAAATGAATTATAATATACTAAATATATACCACACTCCCCTAAAACCATAGCATTCGGTTTAGGTTTACTAATACCGAGAAAGCGTTTACATGCAATAAGTTGAACTCTTTCTAAACATCCAAACCGTTGCTATTTCCATATGTCTGAGCCGTACAATAAACTGGGCATTATTTGTGTACCAAATATCTTAAAATATACATGAAAAGGGAACTGGCCATACTGGTACATAATTTGTAATATTTCAAACAATGCTTCTGTAGCCTTAACAGTGATGTTTTTACAAGATTGTGCAAGACTTAGCTGGCTTGTAAGCACTACATACCTATGTAACCACTTTTAGGCAGAAGCTAGTCTCCCACCTCGTTCAGGGTTATCAGAGATACGATTTAATATTCAGAGGCATTTATGTTAAGAACTGCACCCACGGGGAGCAGGAAGTGGTACCATAATGATACCCACAGAGCTTAAAAATTAGACACCAAGAAGCAATTAAACACCTATTTGTGTTTAGTATCGGTTAAGTGTTTAGTAAGTAAACACGGTTTAGAATATAAATGCCAGTATATAATTATAAAACTCTGATGTTTATATTTATAATTCCTTTCAGTATAGAATTTAAATGCTGGCATTTTGAATGTAAACACTGATGCTAAATCATTTCAAAGAACTAACGCGTCTTAAAAGTAGGGACAAAAGTGTGTTTCATTTATTTAGCATTTAGATGCTAAACATGTGTTTTTACGGTGTAGGCAGAGCTACAATTTGATGAAATTGTACCAGGTCACGCATATGTAGTGGTATAAGTGCAGCATCTGGATGCAAATATCTGGGTCACACATGCAACTAAATATACATCGGTACCGTCGCGCGCTGCACTTTGGGATAGAGTATGGGGGTTATCGCTGTGCCGTGCTATTTCGGTCGTACTGTATGCGAGTGTTGTTCGAGCCGTGAAATGCAACATGAAGTATTGTATTATCACACAAGTATACGATATCAAGAATATATTCAAGTGATTCATAGTGACATAAATGCACGCGTTTGTATTCTTGCTTATTTACCATGTCTTATATATTCTAATATTTTATGTGTACATAGATCTACAATTGCAGTATGTTTACATAAATAAGATATTGTATTCGGTCCTTATTTAATATAATTTAGTGGATATCTTTCATTTGATATCTTCATAGTCATATTGTCGCGATATCACTTGTTCACTAGATAAGGGTAGATTGGTATATTAAAAATTATCGAGGTCTTCTTGGGTTTAGATACAAGTGCTAATGTAGTTAATATAAACCGTAGCATCTAAAAGACACTATTCACGTGAAATCTACATTTGTTCTATTCATTATTTAGTATTCCTATAAGACGAAAACGGAAATAATCGACCTTCTTTTGACGTCAACCAGTTTCTTGTCAAATTGTTAGGAATTTATGTGAAATTTGTGATAATCTAATACCACACTGAAACACGTAATCCTCGCACCAATCACAGATACACATTACTTCTACTAAACAGTACAATTAGATTTCCCTATATGTCCAATACGATATGGAAAATGAATCATGCTGTAGAATTGTTGTACATGAGTACTGTATATATACTTATATAAAACATGGTTACGTGAATCTGTTCTTTAATGGAATGGTATTCTTGGAATAGCTGTGGCTCAGGCTACACTGCACAGATAGACCACGGAACCGAGAAGTTCTAAATGCGGAACAATTTCCATCTATTTGGGTCTTCCCCGCGCCAAGAAGCTCTGAGTCTGTCTTCTCCGCAGACAATGTAAGGTATGCCCAAGGTGCGCCAGAGGTTGAACCCTCAGCTTTACGAACACTTGGTGCAGGAATATGGATACAGTTTAACCCTCTCCGTGCTGGAGGCAACCGGAGATGCCCTAAAGAGCAGTGTCTGTGTCTAATCCAGCAGGGAGAGGGTTAAAGGTGAACAGGGATTGAGAAGTATTTAAGAAAATGTTTACCCACATTTCCATTATACGTAACGCCAGAAGTATTTACTTCCGGTTTGTAAAGAATGTCTGGAGTAGGCACTAATGGTTTCTTAGTTACACGTCGACTAATTTATATTATATTAGCGTGCTTTCAGGAGAAGACATATTGATGTAATGAAAGAAGCTGTAATGAAAGAAGTATTCTTGCATGAACTACACATTTAAATTTTATGGACATATTTTAATTTGATTACCGGTATCTCAGTTTTTAACTGGGTTTGCGTTATTCGTGGCGGAAGCAACCGATTCTGCCCTATATAGAAGTGTTTACTACCAACTCAGTAGGGCGGGTGGTAGCGCAGTGGTAGAACACTTGGACTTCGGAGCCAAGGTTCCAGGTTCAAATCCCGCCCGGCATCAATGTTCGCAAAAGTTACCTTTCTGACGCGATATTGATAGGATGCGATGTCTGTAGAGTGGCAATGC
>JAUTBT010073187.1:0-12500 GCA_032361225.1 Lepetodrilus schrolli
AACATTTGTATATATTGCATTTCCGACTATGAATGCCATGATACACACACACAACACAGACACACACACACACACACACACACACACACACACACACACACATATGTATATATATTGTATTTGGATATACTATGGTCGTCCAATGTATGTATACAATGTATACATAACCTAATAGTAAAGACGATGCACTTTGACATGCATGATGCTGCCAGTGTCATCCGGGAATTAGTGCCACGTGTCTGAAACTAAACTTCTAACTTTACCTACCTGGTTTAAACAGCTGTATGTCGAGGGTCATCTGCAGACTTCACTGATTTCACAAATATGGAGAACTGACGATCGATGACTGGGTCGTCCAACTGGACGGCGCAACCTGAAGATCATAAATGAAAAGAAGTCTTTGCACATACACAGACGGCTTGAAATAGTCGTTAAATTGTTTCAGATTATTAACTTTTCTATGATTTCTATTGGTTGCTTTACAATGATATCTTCCAATCAGCTGTTAGTGCAGCGGTCACACGATTGGCTATTGGTACAGCGTCTGAAATAATGGTTACTATCAGTAATGAGAGTCAATGAGAGTCTGTATCAATTGTATAGTTGGTTAGTTAACGTAAAGTCTAAAAGTTAAATCGCTCTCTGTATCAACTTAAACTATGGTTCAGTCTGTAAACTAACTATACCTCTGACTACTGTTACCACTCTACTATTTCTACTCCCACCACTACTACTACTACTACAACTAATACTAATACTAATACTAATAATACCAGTAATAATAATAATAATAATAATAATACGATTTCCACTACTAATAATATTAATATAGTATTACAATTAATATAAAAGGAAGATGTATTTTAATTTGAAGAAGAGTATATTTCCTATTTATTACTATTGCTGGATACATCTTAAACTTGTATTATTGCTACTGTGTTCTATTACTGCTATTATACTAATTATACCACTGGAAGTAATACTGATAAAAGTAGCAATAGTAGTAGTAGTATAGTAGTAGGAGTAGTAGTAATAGGAGTAGTAGTAGTGGTGGTGGTGGTGGTGGTGGTAGCAGTAGTAGTAGTAGAAGTAGTAGTGGTGGTGGTGGTGGTGGTAGCAGTAGTCGTGGTGGTGGTAGTGGTAGTATAATAGTAGTAGGGGTAGTAGTAGTAGTGGTGGTGGTGGTGGTAGTAGTGGTGGTAGTAGTAGTAGTAGTGGTGGTTGTGGTCATAGCAGTAGTAGGTATTTGTGTTAAGTAAACGGCGGTACTCACCCCAGGCTAGACCGGAGCGGATCTCCAGGAATCGATGTCCAGCAGTCGGGCAGTGACCGGGGCACTTCCAGTGGCAACACTGGCCTTATACCCCTGTCTGTGCCTGCCTTCTAGACGCCCAATCTCGCCAATCAAAGCCACTCCTGAAGTTGGCTTCTATCAAGTTTGCCTACACTTTTGATTAACTTGATGATTATGCACCGTAACACGCTCTAGATGTTCGAAACTGAAGTGTCTTCATTCACAGTTCTGATGTATTGGTTTACAGATACCATGGGGAAAATGTTTCTCAAGTTAACAACTAAATCAGGAAAATATATATTCCATATAAACTTTCGACAATTTCGGTCTGCATTGTTTCCGGGTCAGTGCTTCAGTTGGTCGACTGAGTTTGCTGTGTAAGTTGGTAATCACGAATGTAATCTGGACAGGGGTACTATGTGTCTGCTGGCTGTATGTGGCCACCAGTTGATGCAGCTTCCTGCCATACTGCTCGCATCTCTAGCACATGCATGTAAGTACAAGGGTTGTGCACTTGTCATCAGGCATCTGGAACATTTCATATTTGTCGCACATCTGATACCTTCCATGTGGTAATACACGCAGACGTCCAAAATGAAATTCTGTATGTTTTACCTTACGTGCTCGCGCTCCCGTAGACCCACACTTATGGACGAATTCTGACCTTTCACTAAGCCCGGGTGCAGACATTGACCTGAGTAAGCAAGTTAACAAGAGTCTATCAGCACTGGTAGGGCCAAGGATTGGTATTTTTCCGGATGGAGACCTAAGAGGATACACGCTATCCTATGTTGTGTCTTCACAATGGAGGGATTAGTAAATTGTCACATATCTGGCCTACACATAGTCCTAACGAGGCTCGCATGTTCAACAATGCAGAAAATCTCTAGGTGAGATGTTATTATTTCTAGTTAACACGAGCAGCACCGTATCTACCAAGGTGGTTCTAGATCTAACCAAATTTCGTCTCAAATTTCTAAGTCGGGTGAAAGGTCAAGTCCAGGCTCAGATTTAAAAAGGAGTTGCCCGCCCTTTGCTAATTCAATCTGGCTATCTCCGTGGTGTGGCCAACCCCCGGGTAACAATAATCCCATGAGGTAATAGCGGGGTATTAGTGCCGCCAGTCAACAACTTGGTGTAATTCACGGTTTCATCAGTGGTATATTTTACTGGGCTGGAATTTGTCACGTGGACTATTAAATGTAAAACTTGCCGAGTCATCATTTGGACGGCCAGGACATAAACAACAATTTCGTTTTAATCTTAGAACTTGTACACATACATATGTTAAAAGTGTGTGTCTAATGTGAAAATAGCGTGTCTAATGTTAAAATAACGTGTCTAATGTGGATGTGCGATGTTATTCTAGCATCTATTTAATGGCTACAGCTAGTTATTTATTGGAACCAGACAGTTATATCTGATTCAGATAGGCATCCTTAACATAGACTTTATATCAACAACGTCTACCAACAACTTTCTGGTATTGACAATAACCAAAGTCAATGAGAAAACCTAATCGCCATTCATGTAATAGCGAGTATATCATTCACAGCTGATATTATCGTGTTGTGGATTACATATTACCTCATCATTAATAACATGCTTAATTTATACACAATACACATCAATAAAACCTACAACAGTGTGTGAAACATACAAACTGTACTTGAAGGATATAACACTGTATAAATAGTGATAAATAGTATCAGTGGACCGCGCTCGGACCTTTACGTCACCTTGAAATGAGCGATTGTTTTCTTCATCGTTAGTAACAGTGTTCAATATATGGACTGCTCATGAGGCACAGTGGCTGCATACATTCTAATAGGATTCGCAGCTTTTTTTTCAGGATTATTTTGCGTAAATAAGCTTTCGGCAAGTCGAAAGCTGGGAAATGTTGCAACGATTGATGCCAGGTCCCCGGAGTAGATTCAAACTCGGGGCTTTTCCTACTCTGCCATCAACTTATTTGGTTATTACAAAATGTGTTCAGCCAATGTATCTGTCATAGTTTTTATTTTATTATTTTTATTGATTTCGTCGTTACAACATTGTATGCTATCCGCCATGGGTGATACAGAAAGAATCAATGTTGACCCGATCCAAATCACGCCAAAGGCGATAATGGTCTTCACCAGCAGATTTGTCAGAGACATCTCGAGTATGATTCGAATTCAAGCTTACAGGTGTGTGACCGGACGCTCTACCACATCATGCAACCTGCCATCCTGTCGTGGTCAACATGATTCCACATCCAGGGAAACCTATGGCATAATTGCCGCCATTGCTTCACCTCCACGAGATGTTTGTCATCAGTCACACTGATCAAACTACTCGATTTTCTCGCTCACTCCTTTCACACTGATCCGATTACTCAAATACGTCCTTGCGCCCAATGGAACCTTCCTATACAAGTTCCCGATGGCTATCTGACTGCGCCAACACCTAAGGTGAAGGGTATACGTGCTGCCGTGCAGACCTGTGGCCGAGTTCTGACGAGGATATCCTTGTGGAGGGCCTGTGTCTCCGTAATCCCTGTGTCTCGGTAACCTGAAAGTTGACACTGTGCAGCATCTAAACCCGACACCCAGACTGGCAACTCAAGTAAAACGTATTTATCAATAGCATCCGTTATTCACCGCTCCTACTGTCCTGACAAGATACCCTAAATCGGCATCTAACGTACGAGGTGATAAACTGTGTAATAACGTTAGGAGCTCCTAAATTTAGGATGTCGTCTTGAAACCAGGGCATCTTTCTGGGAAGAAAACATATTTTCATTTCGCAACACACCTCATTAGTCACTGCCTTTCAATATCATTGATCATGAGTATGTGTGACACATTCCAACAACACTCTCTTAGTAACCGTTTGAAAGGAGGTGTTAATTACGTCTGTTTGTGTTTTTCCTGATTAGTGAAACGTACATGTTTTCGACTGCTAGTTTTCCCTGACAGGCCACAGTCCACATGCACCAAACTTTTTTAATTTCTTACTCACTTGAAATTATTTGCCATGATGTACATTTATATGCTTTTGCTACCCATTAAATTATTTGAATTATAAAAATTAAGTGGCATCAAGTATTATCTTCTAAATGACATACTCAAAGGATCTATATTTTGCCATCGGAATATACGTACAACAAGAAGTGAACAACCTTGAAGTCACAGGCTGATGAATACGCAACAGCTGATTAGGGCCGCCCTCTCTATAACGCTGTTTGTCGGCAGCTTTCAATGGTTTATTACATTAAAATGATTATATTGAATAATTAGAATAACCTCGTCGATACGAGTGATTACGGGAAATATGTCCTTCGTGAAATTAATCTTCAATGTTCCTTGCTGATGCTCGGAACTGTGAACATTAAGTTCACTCTGGACATGTTTTCCGTAATCAATCGTATCTCGTGGGTTATTCTCTAATTATTGGTCATTTTAAATAAATAAGTTAAATGTTAAAATACCTGATTTTGATAACTAGCGAGATCAGTAGCTGGTTAAATGAAGGACGTGTACTAAAAACAAATTCATATGTTTTAGATAAACAGGTCAACTTATGTGAATGTATTCGCTTAAAGTGTAAGTGATCTTCAGTTCTGGGAAGTGGATCTGTACCAGTTAATCTACCGAAGAGCTGAAACAATACATTTTCTGACAGAAATAAAATTATAGAAGCCAAAATTCACTTCCTGGTTGTCCGAGAAGGTTACTCTAGTTCCATGTCCGGAGAAGAAGATGTCTGCCGGAAGTGAACAGATGAATACCCACAGTCGTGCCCAATACCGTCCCTGTCTGTAAACTGTCACTTGTGGTATAAGCTGCCGTGTTTGTGGTCTGTGGTTTGTGTGTGTACTGGTCATGGACGGTTAGTCGTGTCACTGGGACAGTAGGCCGATGTCTGGGATCATTAAGGTGTAGTATGCTACTGCTGGTGGTATGGCTGTGCATGTGGACAGTGATCAGGGCCAGGACATGCTGTACGTGTTGACAGTCGCTTTGCGTGGTACTTGTCTGATGTGTTTTCTGATTCGCTGCGACGTTATGGGCAAGCCGATGTTACATCGGAAGATGTCAAAAGTATCTTAAATATTAGATAATATGTACGTGGAACTAATCTACGTCGGAAATAGTGATGTGATTAATATTTACTACGGTTCTCTCAGTTTAGATATCTATGGCAAAGATGTATAGTGAATAGTAGAACTTTCTATATTTCACCATTCATGATTAATGCATTATCTATAGAATATTCATAACATGAATTAACCATTTAATCCCATCATTAGTGCATGTGTGTGTGTGTGTGCGCGTGTGTGTGTGTGTGTGTGTGTGTGTGTGTGTGTGTACATGATATTGGTAAGAAAAGAATAAACAAGTTCATTTGGATTCTATTCTGATAATTTTTGTTTGGTGATTTCTTTCTTTTGCAGTATAAAATGATAGCCGTACTGTTTCAAATTATAAGCGGTATCAAAGGCATTAAATGCATCTATCATATTGCAATTAAAACATTAAAATAAACTAAATATTGTTGTTTATATAATCCATTTTAATTAAATGGCATGCATTTATAATGCTATAGTGTAAACCATTCGATCGTGCCGCATAGTCTGTAAATAGTAAGTATACATAGACATCTTAGCATCCTGACATTTAGAATTGAACACACATTGTGGGGATTTCCAATTATTATTTAAATACTATACTATATACAGTATATATAAATCAATAGTTCTGAGCGGAAGTAAGTAGGTCTCTACTGTCTTACCTAGTGCGTTGTAAGGGTGGGAGTCTAATGCTACTGATTATACACAGGTGGGACGACGTCCACCAGGGTAGGTCTGGACACATGTGTTATGGGGGTTATGGGAGAACATTATGGTGATCGCAACACCGGTGGACAAAGCGCTGAGTAGTGGCACTTCAGCCTCTCTATCACAACGTAGGAGTCGGACAGTAGTCTGTATGGGTGTGAAATGAGCCTCGCTGCATGATGAATACCTCCACAGAATGTGCGATAGTTTGGGTTAAGTCTTGTCACAGAGAATCTGCTCTCACTCGATGTTCAGCCCATCAAAAGTCATCAGACTCTGTGTTTGTTAAATGACTCACGAACGAGGTCGCAATATACTATTGATATCTCGAGCAGGGGAGCTCAGTCACCACGTTGCCCATTGACTGCAGACTGCTCATAGCAAGGGGGGGATTCAATACCGACATACACACAATTTGTGTTCAGCGAAGCCACGCTGATCGCTTCTCATTCACGCAATGTAGCCCCCCTGCAGATTCAGGCGGTGCCGTTGGTATTAAACCCCGCCTACAAGAGCCTTCGTTCTGTTTCTTGGCCTCCCGGTTCAGAGATTAGCCAATAGGGAGGCGGCAAGTGACACAGCACATGCGATGATTGATTGATGATTTGCGAGCAATTGACGGAGAGATCAGCCTCCCATCAGTAGCGCGGAGTGATTGACATTTCTAGACTGAATAAGCAAACCTCCTCAAAAATTAGCAATACGAAAAAGGAAAAAAAATATCATTGTAACCCTATGGGCTGGGAATTGATAAAGCGAACACGTTTGTGTATGCGTTTATGGAGCGAGGGAGGGTGTGCTAGCTAGCTAGGCCCACTGCTCGCGTACAGGATCACATGCCGGGGCCAGACGCATCAACATAAGAATTAATTATTATAACAGGGTTGAGTTTCTCGGTGACTACAAGGAAGCCAGATCCCCTTAGGTCTGAGAACCGCCGCCGCAAGTATAGCTCGGTGCCGAGAGCTTCAGGAGGAGGAGGAGGAGGACGATTTGACCAAACACTTCCTCACGTAGACATCGTCACGATCCTTATTATACCCAGTGACCAACAGCCGGACAGGCTATCGGACTTCTACAACATGACATGTGTGCCACACACATCATGACCATGTGGTCAACGCGACAAGGATCGCCGTAGATTTACCTATACCGCCTGGACCAGCACAGATCCAACGGACGATATATATATCTAATGTGTGTTTGTTGTGTTTCCTTCGTCTTCCTTACGGAGTTCGTGATCTAGGATACCTCGTATAATTCAGCCTGAAAACTTTGGAAAGTGGTCCAAGTCCGCATGTAGTGCAATTCTCCTGTTTACATTTTTTTTCCGCTCGGAATTTGTGTCGCCGGTTCCTATATATCACCGACCACAGAGGGAATTCGTGACAGCCATGTAGAGGTTTAACAAGCGAGAGTGTATGTTGGTTTACTATACACATTATACGTATTTTTCTTTACATTCACCTTTGCCTATAGGATCAATGTCGGGACTGCGACATATTGGCAGTAGGGGACGGGGTTTGCCACAGTACATAACAAAACATGTCAATATCCAAGCACGTGTTGTCCGGATTATCTCAGACTGTAGAATGTCCTGTATTATTATATTATAGGTCCTCGTGTGTATAAATCGTTTGTCTATATAAAGATTATTCACGGATTTGTTTTTGTAACCGGAGACGCACATTTTCTAGGACTATATGTTAACAATATTAACTTGACATATATTGTAAATAATAATTGGGAGAAATCATTGCCAATTGTAACATGTCATGTATTATTTATGTTATGTTTCAGACCTGATAGTGGGGAGGGCGGCAGTGCCTGCAACGACACAGACGCCTGTGCTGAAAAACATGAAAGGTACGTGTATTTTTATTCATTAAAACACAAAACATATCTATCTACCTATGGTCGATCCAAGATTACGTTTTTACGGGTTTACATCAAAATGTAAAATTACGTTGCCACGCGAGAAAGGATTTACACGCGGTAGGTAAAATATGTATATCCGCTATGTAAACATAAACAATTTAATCTATATGGTTCAATAGTAAACTACTCTTGAAGAATGCGGTATTTTAATGTAAATATTTTAATTAAGTGTCCATATTGTACATGTACATTAACTGAAGGTTATTACATATTTGACATATTTATTAAATGTAATTAACGCGGAAAATTTACAACAAAATATATTTAAAGCGGAAGACATAAATTGAACTTCGACATTGCAATTTCAAATAAACAATGACGAAACGCCACTCATCACAAAGCGGTCTTTCGCTGTAATTATTCACCGCGAAATACTTCGTGTCCAAAGAAGTGACCGTTCTCTTCCTCAACATGGTAATGAGTATCCTGCTAAATAAAATGAAATATACAGGATTGAATGAGGCGATGTTGACAGGTGATTCGCTCGGCTGAGTTTGACTATCGTGTCAATTTCCGCAATACACAAGAAAGAGACACGCATTTACATACCCAGGGCTTCTATCAACTACTCGGGGTATTGAACCCCGCACTGGGCACAGCATGGCATTTGTAAACAAGAGAATGTAACTGAAAGGTTTATGTACGAACACTGTTGTTGATTCTTGGCAGTTTGAAAATTTTCTGAACGCGTTTTAATCCTCTTTAAGTCAAGATTAACTTATTCACAAGCCCAGTCAGGTTCGGAATAGTTAACTTATACGGGCAAAAATGTGTCATTTTTCCACTTGAGAATTATTTCACCTCGTGTGCTCGGTGCAGTTAATTTCAAAGGTGCTGGTGAAAATTGTGTAAAAATAAATATGACCGCATTTCTGAAATAATTGGAATATTTTGCCTATGTGATTTCTATAAATAGGTGGTAGACATAAGAACACAGTCTATATGTAATCGTTTATACTTATTTAAATATTGAGCTAGCATACGTTAATTAACAAGGCAACAGTATACGACAATTTATGTAATTAAGATTAGTGGTATTAAATTGCAAAAACACGGCTAATTCCATGTATGCGTGTCCACTATTGCACTTGCACACCTCAACCACGCTCGCTATCTACAGCCTTCCAGTGTACAGATAACCCGCTTTCACACCAACACCACGTTTCAAGCCGCCAACAAAACATAAAGGCAACTCTCAGTATAGAAGACGAGACTTTACATAATGAACAAATATCTTTATCTGGCTACGATAGTTCAGGCCTACTTTTACCCTGGCCTGCGAAATATGTATGTGATACACATATACCAGCCTTCCCCCAACCCTCAGAAATGGATCTTTTCAAGATGGCTTTTGGGAAGTGATTTCATCCGCAGAGCTTTATGTAACAGAATACACAAAACTTGGGTGATATTTTAGATAACAATGCATCGTTATACATGAGTGCCAAAATAATAAGCTAGTCAAACGCAAGGTTAATAGGCCAGTGGGGACTTCAAAGGGGAAATCTGGTTAAATTTTAACTCTCTTGTGTGTAAATTATCACACTTGCAATTTGCATGGGTTGGAGGTAATTCACTGCCACTCTCTGATAACACCGCTAATCTCCGTCCCACCATAGCTGGGATAATGGTATACAGCAGAGAATGCCTCACTCAAACTCTCATTAGTTTCTACATGTAGATTTAGACGCTCAGACTATTTTTAACACACCTGAACAGTGGTTTTCACTGGACAATGCCACGTTGAAAATATAGTATTAAATATTTTCTATGTTTTAATTGGAAAATTAAGTAGAATTCCGCATAGGATTCTATATAACGTGTTGACGCTTAATATTAAATATGTTTAACATTTCGATCAATTTATTTTTAATATTTGACGGAATCCTCACATTTCAGGTCTTCATTTGTTACAGCAATAATTCATATATTATGAGCTTAAATGAGTACATTTTAATGACAATGCCTATAATAAAACACTCATACTATCCACATATTATTGCAAATATATTGCTATTCTTTAACAGTTTCTTACTTAATTTAGTTTCCTGTATAAATGAATCGCAATTCTTATTGTTGTCCGTTCATCATAAAATTTTAGATCTTATTTCATATCAACACCTGAAACAGTGCTCCTATGTAGATGATTCATTTGACCATAAACAATATATTTACACGACTCCTTCAAATTGACACGCCGAGAATAAGGAGATGATAGACATAATTCCATTATGATTTGTGACGCGCTTCGAGCGGCTGGGGAATTTTTTTTGGCATTGGGGGATGAGAAGAGGGAAAGGGTGAGGGGGTGGGGGTATATATTATTGTAGACGAGGGGGTACACAGAACTTGGCTTCAGGTTAATGGTGGTCTTTGAAGCCCCACCGCAAATTGTGTCCTACCCGTCCCAATTTGTGGGAGTTGAAGTTGTGGGTATGTTTACTTACTGCGATCGAGAGCCGAAGAGGGATAGTGGTAGGGAGGGGGTGGGGTTGAGACGGTGGAAGCTGTGGGTTACCCTTACCACCTCGCTCCGCACCTTCAAACTCAATCCAGGGCATTATTTAAATATTTATAATGTTTTTAACGCAAATACGTGCTCAAACTAATGTCACCAAATTACGCGTATTCCGTACAGAACACACGCGTTGTTGCCGTGATAAAATATATACCTTGTTTTAGTTCCAACATGTATACACCGATATTAACAAAGGAATCGTTCTGTGAATGTTTGTACCTTAAGCTTGGTCGTTTAACAATTTTCTTTTTTTTGTATTTGACATATATTTCAGAAAATGTCAATCAAATGTAAATACATCCCAAACCATAATATAAATAATCTAGATAATTATCTAAATTTGAAAGTATATTTTCGATTCGTGTACATTTATTTTTTTCTCTCTGATATAATGAAAATGAAATGTAAAGTGTTAGCGTATACATTATTTACATTGGAGGGTTTATATAGTTTCTAGTGGATTTGGTACAACGTAAAAGTCCATTTATTATGTCATAGCATGTTCAATATAGTGTATTGCAAACTTTATCCAAACTCCGAGGTTAGCCAACACCGTTTTCATGCACAAATACATAGAATTATATCGTCAATGTCCATATACATGTCGCACACAAAAATATTCAACTTCTGTCCCTTTCGCAAACAAACTCCAGCTAAATGGTTTTAAAGTTAGTATATGGTGCGAGTCTCTAGTGACTACACGAGTGTATTTGACTGAGTCCTTCGCTATGTACATGTATAATGATGGAGACCAGGGTAAATACATAGACCATGGAAATGGGCTGCAAGTCAAATGTTGCACCTAGCCTCGCGGTCATTGTTCACCCACAGGCAGTCTAATTAGAAACTGGGTTTTCCGAGAAAAATTCCATCTAAAATTTGGTTGACATTGTGTGTTTAGACAACGCTGAATGCAGGTTGAACACGAGGTCAAGACTTAGACAGCAAATGCTTTTACTTCCATTATTCGTATATTGACGAAATGGAAATGTATTTTGTCGTGCAAAATATCGAGATGAATTGATTTTTTTTCGTGGTTTGGCTTCTTCACACAGATATGTCAGCGGTGTTCTCATATAAAAATACCATGTATAATTTTCGCGAATTTATGACAGATTTTCTACATATTCTTGTACCTTTAAAACAATATACGTTATTTTTCAAAATACATAAACGTACACCACATAAAAGTCTAGAAAGCTTCGAAGCCCTCTCTCTCTCTACCATATACACACGACATCAATATTTAGTGTACTCCATGCGTAAGTACAATGCGTTTGTGGCCAGCATGACGAGCGTATATGGATTAACGTGTATATTATTGAATACAGCTACTGTATTATATCGCTTACAACCAGATAATACATACGGGGACATTTCTTCCTCTGTCGCATATGATAAAAGAGAGTTCTCTCAGCACATTTAATTACCAAGGAGTTAATCATTTCCTCGTGTGCCACTTCGAGAACCAACTTCATGCAATTAGTGTAATCGCCAATCGTATTTTATGATATCCATTAGCCCATCACCAAGTCCCCTAGAACCGGTGACTACTGGAAATCATCTGGGTAGCGAAAACCAATGCTCGCTAATAATAGGACGGCAGCCTGATTGATATTGATATAAATTATTCCACGACGTGGGTAGTACGGTTTTGTTTGTTCTGTTTGTCATTCCTACAACTGAACCAACATCCTAATGTATTTCATACTCGTACCAGAATGTATTTTTACGTGTATACGAATTAGAGATAGTATATCCTTGAATTCGCATATACCTGAATTATATATCTTGATAATTATTTGTGTTACATACATGTATGTATACTAAATGTAAAATAGTAATCTTAAATGAGACAATTAATCGAACAGATATTGAAATTGAATGAATGGATGAATAAATACATAAATGAATGATTATACGAATGG
>JAUTBT010073198.1:0-13505 GCA_032361225.1 Lepetodrilus schrolli
TGTTTTGTATATAATTAAGTAATCCGCTACTCCCTGTACTCTCCGAATCTACTGGAGGAAATAAAGAGTATTCATTCGTCGCAGAAGTCCGTTCTGCGATGGTGAAAAAGTTGCAGTGAAAATACTTGGAGGACCGAAGTACAAGCATAAACATTTTAGATCGGGTTTCGTTGTTGTGAAATCCTATGGTGATTTCTTAATGGTTAAAAACATGAACAGTGGGAAAACAATCGTAGTTAGTGTGGATCTCACGATAAAAGACGATACTGAATTAGAGGGGTAGCCTTACTGAGCCTCCGTAGATACAATGAGGTCCGTGGATAATGTCATGTGACCAGGGGAGTAGGAACGCGAGTGTGATTAAAGCTGGATGTAGAAGAGTGTGTCTCCTGCCGTGTGTAGACTACAACACACGTCCTACAATATATATATATTGTGTATGTATTGTCAAATCAGAATACCTGATTGAATAGCACATTGATTACTATCCTAATAACTGATAGATACATTCTCACGGATACTGATTGTTGTTAAATTAATGCATTGTATATCAGAAGTGACCATGATTAAGGATAATTTTATTATTGTATGTATTGAAGATGCTAGTACATGTATATAAATTGTGTGTAAGCACTTATGCATGTTTCTTATCCCGTCACTTAATTACATAGTATGTCTGCTAGATCTAATTCATTGTATTAGTATGTTTACATGTACATGTCTACTTCAATGTTCAATGTATAGCAACATGATACGTAATAGCTGAGTTGTTAAATTCTTCTTGCCGAATATTTTCACTAGAAGGTGCAGAAACTAGGTCACACTGGTACTGGCGTAATTGACTAGGGATAGAAAGGAGAATCCCGTATCTAATTACAAAGTAAACATTGCATTGAGGCTTGCAATCTGAAATGAACACACTAGCCAACCGGCTCTGTATGAGTCTGTAGTTCGGTGGACGGTACGTGTACGTACATGTACCAGAAACATCTACACGTGTTTGTCCGTTAATAGCTATTTATGTTATGGTTATGGCAAGGCATCATTAGACATGTACTCAAATATAAAAACAGTGCTATCTTCGCCATACCATTGAATAAATAAGAGAGCACCAGATGATGGAATAACTCAGTAATAGAAACGGATGAACGATACATGTACTGCAAAGAAGCATTGCAGCATACTATTTCCTATCGTAATGAATAATGAACGTGTGCAAAGCAATGGAAACTAACTATGTGACATTGCAATGTTCCTTGATATGTTAATTAATATTTTTCAAGATTACGTTTGCGTATTTTTACAAATAAACTTTCTTTGTCGAAATGAATAATCTTAGATAGATTTTAATAAGCAAAATGTGTACGAAATAAATGTGTATTGCATTTCAATTCAGATGAAAGATAATATGCTGCATATCATTGACCAATGTAGTTTAATAACGTTAACGTTTCTGGAAATTTTCGCAGGACATCCTCTTGGTCTGCATAAGTAAAAGGCAAAACAGCCAATTATTACTACGTAGAGAATATGGCCTACTTATTGTGGAAGTGACGTCAGAAAACATAGTCCTATATTAGATGGGTTGTGGCTTGCTTGCAAGTACAGTTTTTGCAGGTGGAATGGCAGATGAGAGTTCATATTGTCTGAAGGAAGGCATAGCTCTGGCCCTGTCGGCGGATGTGTTAAGTTCAGCCATCTGGAGTGCAAATTCTTGGACACTGACCATGACATTGTTTACCCTAACAACATCTGGAGATTGAATAGGTTTACCCCCCCCCCCCCCCTCCTCAAAATTTCAGCAAATGTGCAGCAGAGCACTATATAATCTGGCAGCAAATTACAAAAATATTGTATTCACCATATAGTTACTATGTTTTTTTCTGTAAGTGCTAAATAGTGATAAACAAAAAAGGAAATTAATTGTGGTCTGACGCCAGGTTCATGGAATATACTCTAACAGTCTACGTGAGACAACACACATTAGTTTCTTACTGAAAAATTGCTTAAGTGATTGTTTCCAATGGATAGTCTGATTTGTCACGTTGTTGGATCAAGTGTCAAGCATCCACACCAACAAATAATTAACAGCCACGCTGTGTCCTTAATTAAGAAGTAGTCAAACTAGTAGCCTTCATTTAACTATGTTATTTATGTGCAGAACTGGTCTAATAGTTATTTGATGTTTGCTGGGTTGTGTTGACAATTGCAATGTGCACTTGGTGCGTCGCGCATGCGCTGTCTTCCAGCACTCAGTGAAAGAGACGGCACCCAGTCAGCGAGAGACAAGGTGAGTTAAGTCGTGAAAATCAGTGGGCGACTATGGAACCAGTACCAACCAATCGTTATGGCGTTCGGGGTCTGATTAAACAAAGGCGCGCGGTACGGTATTCTCTTAGTCTGTCGTGAGTGGTTTAACTTGCAGAACATCAGCATTTTATCAGTGGGCAGTGACACGTTCGTGGCTTTATAACGGTTGCTAGAAGTTCGTCCCACACCATCTGAACACGGTCTTCACTTCAGAAAGAAATAGTTTCTTTAGGTCTTAAACGAAACAAGCACAGGAAGATTCGTATACACACGCGGGCTAGTTACTATTAACACGAAGATCATACCAGGTAAGCCATGTTGTTTAACTGTTGATTCTAGGTGTGAGAATGTCAATGTATCTGAATGGAAGGACTTTCTTTCAGTGAGGTGTGTCCATGGTTATAATATATTTTTGGGTCAAAATGGAAAGAGATATCTTCTCACTCTAAACGCAATGCATTCGCTGGTATAACGATATGAACTGATACACATTCACAGATGAAATGGTCACCTGTAAACCAGGTTGGCTTACCTCTCACTACTGTGGTTTTGAGAAAATGTTGACTGATTGTTTGCTTATGTTAAATATGTATAAACTGTGGTGGGTTATATGTACAGCTGTGAATTTTGAATATACATGTATACATAAACAACCTATAAACTGATAAAACATATTACATCCTGTTAGTTTTCGTAAAAACGCATACTATTTTTTTTTTATTGTTGAAGCAATAACATGTGATTTCCAAAGTGTATTAATTCTTTAAACTTGACTGCAATATTGTGTCAGATGTCATGGTATGAGGGCATAATAGTAAGTATGTGTCATAATAAGTATGTGTCACAAATCACATTATGCTATAAAATAGGCAAATAAACTACTAATATCCCTTGAAATAGAATAGAACCCATGAAATTGTCATACAATAGCACTTATACTAAATACACTGTAATGTCTTACAATTTCAGATGTATTTCATTAATGTCGAAAATAAATCAATGAACATCAGTTGACTTTATTTTTATGTACGGGGATATCGACTAATTCATGAACTTAACTTTATAGGCATAGACCTTTTTTTCTTCTTTTTTTTTTTTGGGGGGGGGGGCTCATATATTATAGCTTTGATTTTTCTTTTAAAATTACTGGCATTTTTTCAACAAGTGTTAATAATAATAATAATAATAATAATGATTATGTATAATGCGCCAAATCCATGCATACTGCTTGCTCGTGGTGCTACAATGTGGGAATAAATATATACAAAATTATTAGTAGATGTAAAAATGTAGGAAAACAGTAGAATGATTAAGCATTGTAGCAGGTATTATAGATACGAGTTTTTAGTTTTGACTTGAAGATAGTAAAGTTCTTGGATTGCTTAACAGCGCATGGCAGAGTGTTCCAAAGAATAGGTGCTGCATGCGAGAATGATCTATTACCAAACGACTTGAGGGTGAAAACTGGTACATTTAAGAGATGTTCCTTAGAGCGAAGTAGTCTGGTTGGAGTGTGTGGAACTATTAGTTCTTAGAGATAGTCGGGGGGACATGCCATGGACAAAGGCGCGCAAACTGGTGATAAAGTGATTTGGTATAATGCCAATGATGTCATGTGCTCTTACTTTTAATCCTCTCGTTAGTAATGACTACAAACACCGTGACGAGCTAGTGACGTACATACAGTACGACGTCACAGTGGCATAACGTATTTTCTGGGACACCACCCAGTTGATGGAACGGCCAGTTAACGGGCCAAGTTTATGTATTTGTAAACGGACGGTTAATGAATTTTCAATATAAGTTTCTTTTTGCAACAAATGTGTGTAATGTTGGAATTAGAATAGAGTGCGGTCTAACCTTATATATTGTTTATTAAAGTATAGTTTTGCCTTGAACTATAAAGTATAACTATAATAGTTCAGGGCAAAACAATACTTTAATACTCTATATATAGGGGTAGACCGTACTCTGTCCCTTAATGGTGACGCCAGATTGTCATGGAACAGGTGGGATCTATAATTTCAGATTGTGCTATTATCAGTTAAATTTCAATTTTCTTTTGAAAATAATGTAGACTTAGAACACCATGGATTTCGGGCGAGGAAATGTTGACTATCAACTTATAGTGTAAAATGAATCCTATTTACTTTTTTGCCCAATAGGTACAATTGCGAATATTGCGAATCTGTCATAAAAACTGCTCATCCACCGCAATTTCCTAATAACAACTTTACTATCGTGGTCATGACGACATTGTCACACATATTGTACTTAATAAGATAAATGATTATCACCAATACTAGCATATTGGAAACATGATGAGATCTCTACACATAAACCGGAGCCATTGTTAGACGTATAAATACGTACACTATGCCTAGGCTTCAATTAGCCAGCTACTGCTATCTGGTAGGAGGTATCCGCAGTATATGGCATTTTTTAATATTTACCTTCTAGAGATAGATTAGCGGCCATTTTGGAAAAGCAATCTAATGAATGGTGAGAACTACATCTGCATTATTGTCATTGCTATGGTAATGATGCGTACAAGTAAATAGGCTTGATTTTAAAATTATTTATAACATTGATGGGCAATTAACGCCAACGGTGGAAATATGAAAACAGAGATATAAAATAAACCCCAAATTAAAAATAATATTAAGGAATTAACATATAATTAAAAAACAATATATATAGATAAAAATATGTTTTAAACAAAACATGTGTACTTTTGGTATTGTAATATGTTTCATAAAAGTTACGCAACGAATTCCCACATCCTACTTTACGTAGAAGAACTGCAGCGGATATAATCATTATCGGATCGAAATATTTGAACCGTAATTGGGCCAATTTTTTTGTGGGAACCTGCCTGCTTGATTTCAAGAGCACTTAGAGAAGAATATTGATGCTAACTTAGTATACCCAAGATAAAAAAAAACTAATGCATGAAACTCCTTTGTAATTGAGATATGTGTTGCGTGAATGATTAAGTTCGACCACGTTGGAGTCGTCTCAAGGAGGCGAGCATAAAATATTAGATGGAATTTAAATCCATTGAAAAGAACGTGCATCCACTAAGTGTTTATAATGTAGATAATTGACATAGTACATTCAAATGGAACAGAATCAGACCTAAGTTATGCCGTTGTTGGAAGATTCATCGTAGGCCTATTGTAATGAGGATGGAGAAAAACAAACTAGTATTAGTTTCCTTAAATGTTTCATTCGCCCGCCGGATATTTACCTTGCTACAGACGATTGCTCCAGCAAGGAAAGCCACCGACCTTCCTCTAATTACCATTGGGAAATGAATACAAATGCGCGATACCATTGCCACATAGTGTGTTTGACAACATAGGTGATAAGTATAGGTAGGAGCTTCTGTATGAGAAGATCATGGCATAATTTAATGGCGAGTACTCTGTGCCTCCTGTAGTGTCGTGTCACTTGTGACTCGCGAGTAGTGTTAATCCACATGTGATTCCAATAATGTCATGTCAATTGTACCCACCGTGGTGTCAGTCCACATGTGCTTCCGGTAGCGTTGTGTCACTTGTGACTCCCGTACTGTCATGCCAACTGTGACTCCCAGAGTGCCATGTCAGCTGTGACTCCTGTAGTGACAAAATAGTTGTGACTCCCGTAGTATCATGTCAGTTGTGACGCATGTAGTGTAGTGTCAGTTATAACTCCTGTACTGTCATGTCAGTTGTGACAACCGTAGTTTCAGTCCACCTGTGATTCCTGTAGCTTCGTGTCAATTGTGACTCCCGTAGTTTCATGTCAACCGTGACTCCCAGAGTGTCATGCCAGTTGTGACTCCTGTAGTGTCAACATAGTTGTGACTCCTGTAGTGTCATGTCAGTTATAGCTCCTGTACTGTCATGTCAGTTGTGTCAGTCCACCTGTGACTCCAGTATTGTCACGTCAGTTGTAACTCATGTAGTGTCGTGTCAGTTATAGGCAATTACTCATCTAATGCCATCAGAGCAAACTAATCTTAGGTGACCTGACATTCAATGTACAATATTTTAACCTTGTACCCGTACCACAGAATGATCGTAAGGCTACAGAGGGTCGCTATACATGCATACACACAATTTCCCAACTGATACGCGGGTTTGTATAGCCGATTTGTTTTTCTTGGTACTACTTTGTTGGCAAAATCATATAGTTACGATATAATTGTTTATTTGTTTTGTGTTAGCATCATTAAATTAAAATGCTACCATGATACAGGGTGTTCACCTACATCAGCATGGCCAATAATTGCAGGTCCTAAATTAAGTCATATACAATGATAAATAAACATGAAGCGATCCAGCAAATTGTCTATTAATGTACAACGTTCTAATTAGATTGTTGTAATTATATTAAATTAATCGTGGGTTCACGTTGTAAATGTTTCAGCTTAAACTTTGTGCTATCCTGCCTAATATACAGACCAGAGAACAACTATAATGCTATGTTACACAGGTCAACTAGCCAGTTCCAGTTTTACATATGACCAATTTAATCTATGGAAGTTAACTGTGTTTTACATAAATAAACAATCTGGCCTAATTTTCATAAATCAGCTAAATACATATATTATCAAATACATAGATTAATTTAATATCTAGTCTCCGTTACACATAGCCACTTTCTAGCTTCAATAAATGTATTCTTTAATGAATGCAATAACATATCTACTGCGACGTAGTTAACACTGTCCTACATCTATGATCTCTGTGAGGCTCGTCATTTCCTGTCAGAGAGAAACCATGGTTTTCACACTGATGTACGTTCGGATTATACCGTAGTACGACCGTTTCGTGAAACGCAGCCATTGAATGAATGATTATCACCTACCAAAGGACAGTCACCTTTTCTTTTTCGTGATTCTGTCGTGATATCTGTGTTAGTCTAACTATTGGATTACCCATATATAGTATAGACAATGCATACACTATACAAGCTTAAGGGATTTCTTTGGTAACTTTGCCAATCAAATATAGAAATTGTATTGTAAAAATTATATGTACAGGAAGAAAACACTATCAGATAACAACATAAATTTAAATGTAAATTGTCTGGTATTATCCAGTATCTGTTACCTTAAATATGACACGTTCATATTTGAATTACCCTTATATTAATCTAATCTACTACATGCATATGCATATTATAGAATAATTACCAATGTACCATATGTTTGCTCTATATATTTCAAAATGTACATATTACTTCCAATGTACATTTATGTACCATACTGACCATACCTATGTTTATTATGTATTATATTATGTATATGTATTATCTCTACTGGAATAAATATCTTTATATAAAAAAATTAAATTAAATAAAAAGGTACCTCACAGCTGATGTTTTTCCAAAAAAAAGTACCCCCCTAAAAAAAAATCATCTTTATCAATCAAATATAGGTTGTATTCATAATCTCACATGTACAGGAAGAAAACAGTATCAGTTAACAATAAGATAAATGTTATGTTCTAGATACAGAATATCAACCATAAAGAAGAAGAAAGAATATAGTCCTCGCATCCACTAGAACAATAAATGCATTGTGAATGTTAAAAGATACGATGCGACAACGGCAAAATCACATTTAATCAAACTCAATCTAGCTATCCATAACTAACCATTGATGATGTGAACATGTTTCACAGTTCTTCTGTCAATGTAATGTATAGTACTAACAGAAGAATAATTATATCTTCAAACAATAATCGCCAGTGTTGTCTTGTGACATGGACCCGTATCCTCTCTTCTATTGGTGTGTGTTGACAGTGGCATAGAGCCAGGAGCAAGAACTCGTGTCCATACATTCTTGCCAGAACTCTAATATTGACAGTTGATCATGATGACGTTTTGAACGGCAATCTGGTTTGGTTTTGTTGTGTGTGTGTGTGTGTGTGTGTGCGTGTGTGTGTGTTTATGCGTATGTGTGTGTAAGATAGAGAGAGAGAGGGAGATAGAGAAATGGCGATAGAGGGGATTGCATGTGTGTGTGTGTGTGTTTATGCGTATGTGTGTATAAGATATAGAGAGATAGCAATATGGCGATAGAGAGAGGGGGGATTGTATGTGTGTGAGTATGCGTATGTGTATGCGTATGTGTGTGTAAGATAGAGAGAGACAGAAATATGGCGATAGAGAGAGGGGGGATTGTATGTGTGTGAGTATGTGTATGCGTATGTGTGTGTAAGATAGAGAGAAATAGAGAGATGGCGATAGAGAGAGAGGAGTGTGTGTATGCTTATGTTGGTGTGTATGTGTATGTGTGTGTGTGTGAGAGAGAGAGAGAGAGAGAGAGAGAGCGTGGTAGGTAGGAGGTATTGGTTGGTTGGTTTTATACACGATTGTAGAGATACGTCATGCGCCTATTTCGCCAACACCTGATTTACACGCGCAGTTTGATCACGATACGTATGCTATCTGATTGTGATAACCGTCGTTGTCAATAACCATCAAAGCTGAGCTGACCTGAGCTCCTCTGCAAACTATTCCAGAAAGGCTGTGATGTTCATTTCCCAGTGGTGATCGCCATAATCTTTGTTTAGCTTCCAAGATCAATTTACACTTCTCAATCATGCCGTGGCGATGGCATCCAGAATGACCAACAATTTCCATTTTAATTTGCTGCATACTACAATCGCATTGTATTGGTAGCTGTAGTATTGTGTGGACGATAGGTACAGTATACTTATTAGAATATAACTTCTGAAAATTATGGATTTATACTCAGTTTCTAAATGTGAGCACAAGTATGGCCGTGAGCATTATTATTATTTATTATTACTATTATTACTATTATTTAAAAAAATTAAAATTATTATTTATTATTACTATTATTATTAGTATATATTATTATTATTATTAATTATTACTATTATTATTTTTTTTAAATTATTATTTATTATTACTATTATTAGTAGTATATATTATTATTATTACTATTATTATTAGTATATATTATTATTATTAATTATTATTACTATTATAATATTTTTTACAAATTATTATTTATTATTACTATTATTATTAGTATATATTATTATTATTTATTATTACTATTATTATTATTATTATTATTAGTTATTATTACTATTATTATTAGTATATATTATTATTATTTATTATTATTACTATTATTATTATTATTATTAGTTATTATTACTATTATTATTAGTATATATTATTATTATTACTATTATTATTTATTTTTAAAAATTATTTATTATTACTATTATTATTAGTATATATTATTATTATTATTATTATTATTTATTATTACAATTATTGTTATTATTATGTAATTGTAGCATGGAAGTCAAGACGATGTTCCATCTCGGAGATCTGTTATTGCCATGCTGTAGATTCCAACTGAGGTCGTTTTCAATTAACGAACAGGACAATGATTAACTTCATGTGATTGTAGAAACAATGTATAATATATAATATAATTTACCATTTGAAATATACCGGGTAATTGGTAACAAAGCAATTTATTACTGTTCCATCAAGAATGTCAGTTATGTATGGTGGCACAATCGGCTCACCTCGGGCTACTTCCACTTTGCTCCAGTATATATCAGTGTATGCCAGTATATAGGACAGTGAAATAGTCCCGTAGATTACTAGTATCCGAATGGCAGTGCAGTTGAGTGGTGATGCTAGTTGAAGGATGCCGGCGAACGAATGCAGTGAATTTAATTTTAACCTTCGGGGTTCTGAAGAAAGATGTCAGAGCCTTTCACGGGTCCAGATAAGACAGTCAATGGGTCAAGCGTATTGAAATCTGTGCGTATGACGCCGACGCTGACAAAGACGCGTCTTCGTCAGCGGTAGTCAACTTCGTTGCGTCAACGTTAACGCTGTCAGAAATCGGCGGAAGGACATGTTAAAATAGAAGCTTTTCCAAAAGGATGGCCCGCGTATCTCCTGTAGAAAATATTTACTCGTTGATTACATAGACCTCCGCCTTATTTGACACGATATCAGGTGACAAAAAATATACCAGTTAGATAGCCTATAACATTTTAGCATGTAGTTAATTATGCTTATATTAAGCTTGGGAATAAAATCCAAGCGAGAATAAATTACATTTGCCATGATAGCAAAAGAAATAATAATAAAATTGAAGTCAAAATTAAATTTAATTCAATTTTAAAAGAACAATTTATAAGACTTTAAAATCTAAACGCAGTTATTTATAAACGTATTAGCTTATGGATTATATATTTAAAATACAGCTACCTGCACTGTTAGGTAGAATAATCAAGGGCGTTCTATTATAGAAATTAAGGGCGTTCTATTATAGAAAGTAGGGCAATGCGTAAAACAGGGGTACATACGCACTAGGGGCGGGTGGTAGCGCAGTGGTAGAACAGTTGGACTTCGAAGCCAAAGGTTCCAGGTTGAAATCCCGCCCCGGAGGCCCGGCATCAATGTTCGCGAAAGTTACCTTTCTGACGCGATATTGATGGGATGCGATGTCTGTAGAGCGGCAATGCAGTTATCATCCTTGGTCTTGTCAGTACCAGCCAATGCTCGCAGGTTTACTGCAACATTCAGCGCTACGGATGTTGCGGGTTTCCTCCTGCCCTAAACTGACAAGTCGTGATATAAGTGAAAGAATCTTGAAAGCTTTAAACCCCAACTTAAAAAAAAAAAGAAATAAAAAAAAAGGTTAACTCACTCCATGCTGAAGGCAACTGGAGATGCCCTGAAGAGCAGTGTCTGTGCTTAATCCAGCAGAGAGAGGGTTAAAGGAGAATATATATATATATATATTGTATTATTTTCTATAACGGCTGCTTCTGTGTCCGTGATCAATCAACAGCTGATAAGTGAATCCGTGCTCCCACGGCAGAACTGCGATGTAAAACAATAACTCATTCACTCACTCTATTGATTATTTGCTCTCATTTACATGCCAAATACAAACTTCAGTGTACCGATGTTTCTTGTCATTATATAATTGATTATCTGGAATTTAATCATTAATTGGTACAGTATATGGAAGTGAGTTTATTTGTTCAATTATTTCACGTCTTCAATCATGTGAACACAGCTGGTCAGCCTTCGATTAAATGAATCAATTAGGAGATAAATAAATGGTGTTTTGAAAATTGCGGGTGTTATTGAAATTCGACAATGGCAAATTTCATTTGAACCTGACCCGCTTGCCTTTGTAACACCAAAGTTCATTTTATGGAGGAACTCGTTCTTGCTAGCGCGAATGATGGTGGTGAAAAATCCCCATTCATAAGATTGAAATGGGTGCCACGAAACAGTTGAAAGTGTGTTATATCATCTATCGGTGCTAAAGTTAGCGGGGAGCCTTAAAACGGCAACTACGATAAGCTTGAATGAAGTGATCTGTAGTGACGTCACTGGCTTGAAATCACGTCACTGGCTTGACGTCACATCACATTGTTTGACGTCACTACTCCAGTATGTGCGTTTGTAGATAGCCAGCTGGTAGCCACCACATACTAGACTTTTGGATGAGAGACTGGACATATCTGTCTGGGTAAGACCTTGGAAGTAAACTCAATACAGACACTGCAAACTTATCTATTGAGGTCACGGGTTAGGCTAGTCATGAATAACCCAAGCCAAAATCACCATAGAAAAATCTGTAAACCAGGGAATTTAATAACTATGGCCTAAATATGGAATGTATAATTGTATTAATACATGTAGCATATTAACTGATTTTCAGATTGGACCTGGGAGTGGAATAGTATCTTTCTTAACAATAGGCTGGTAGAACTGTAGAAGGAAGGTCTTGTTACACCTGTTTACCTAGGTCTATTATATTTATCATAGAGCTATCAAACTGTATTGATTCTAAGCACACTATGAATGTAAATATTGTCTATCGAAGGACTCTGAAAGGGTGAGCTTAAAGCATGAAATGGTTTGATACGTGTCTGTTTTAGATCTTAACTGTAAGTATTTTCATACTGATAAGTCATTACATTGTGTAATAATAAATATTAATTATAATTTGTTTTGATCATGTTATGGCTATCTTGTTTTTGCATTGTAGACTGAGTTTCAATTTGTAATTGCTTATTATTTCTGTTAAAATTGTCGTTTGTGTGCTTTGCAATAATAGGAGTGCAGGGTTGGAACGTAACTTTTAAATGAATAATGATATAAATAACAAAACATGAAATTTCTACTAGCCGTACAATACCTTTAACATTAGTAGAAATGGATCAGGTTGCTGGGCGAGTTTTATCCCTGTAGCGTTTCTTATAATCATGATAAATTCGTGTCTAGAGTACAAAATTGATTTGAATTTGATGAATATCCAATTTGCAATTTTACTGTTGATTTTCTCTATGAACGTAAAGCAATCTATATACGTTGTTATTATCATAGATATTGCTGGTTTCAAGCCTTCTGGACATTGTAGTAATAAATCATACTACTACTATTGAAACGTGGCACAGGTTGAGAAACAATTCCAGTATGAACAATGGGTGCCATTTTATTGGCAGAAACATTTTCGACTGGGAGATTGAGTATCATACAACCTGTGTGTAATGGTATGAAAGCATTGATGTTAATTTAATTTTAAAAAATGTATTAATTGCCGCTCCAACTGCTCCATTATACCTAATGGAATAATTCATGTATAATTTGGAAATATAATTTGAAAAACAAGTCCCTGCCCAAATTAACAGAAAAATGAAAAGGAAATATATATTGAATTGTATATCATGATAAATGTACCTGAATGAACAGTGACATATGGTTTGTAACATCACAGCTGGTTTATTGTCGTAGATCCATTTAACATGAATTTCGATTTTCAAGGTGTCAGTTCACACATTGTTTCTTGAGTATGTTAGTGCATCTAGGATTGTACGTACATTAAATACATCTATGATCTAATTAGCTGTGAGTACATATAGTATTGTGAGAACATCTGGTATTGTGAGTACGTCTATTTGTGAGTGCATCCAATACTGTGAGTACATCAGTGCATCTAGTGTTGTGAGCACACCTATTTGTGAGTACACCTATTTGTGAGTACATCTAGTACTGTGAGCACAGCCGGCTCCGTGGCGTAATGGAGTGCGGAAGGTCGCAGGTTCGATCCCCGGTCGCGTCATACCAAAAGACGTTAAAAGATGGTACTTGTTGTTCCCCTGCTTGGCGCTCAGCAT
>JAUTBT010073209.1:0-13503 GCA_032361225.1 Lepetodrilus schrolli
TATCAATATCGCGTCAGAAAGGTAACTTTCGCGAATATTGATGCCGGGCCCCCGGGGCGGGATTTGAACCTGGAACCCTTGGCTCCGAAGTCCAACTGTTCTACCACTGCACTACCACCCGCCCTTATTCAAGTAAAATCTTGTGGAACAAATATATACGTTTAAGGTCTTAGTTATCACTGGCTGTAATACATCTGGCATTCCCTGTTTTTATGCTGGACCCCCTATTCCTAATATGTTGTATCCACCCCGATACACTTCTGCAGCCGTTTCATTCATCTTTGTGTTGCACTCTTTTACTTTTAGGTTCCTTGGGCCATTCCAGTTGGTATCATCCTAGCACTACTACTGATTCTTATCATTGTGTTAATCGTATTTCTGGTGATACGAAAAAGAAGGTAAGCCCAACACGAAGGCACTATATGCCGGATATATACACAGTCACCACATTTCTTCTAGCTTCCAGATTACCTTTCTGCTTAGTAGTACTAGTCCGAGCCATATTATATAGCCTACATATACTGCTAGTGTAATTACCTAGTATAATTACCTCCTCTACGAAATGGCGTAACTCTAAATAGTAACATAATATTAATGTCGCAATGGTAAATAGAGACTATGGCTAAGGTTGGAGTAGATTTTAGGTAATTTTAGAGTTACGCTGTTTGGTATAGGACCACTAGATCAAATTCAGAATGATATTAGTATACTATTCATAATTTAGAATTATGCTTCATCTTGCTTTCCCTAGTTCCGCGCATGCCCATAGAGCTTCCGGTTCCTGTTTCAGACAACAGATGTCACATACGCTTAAACAAAGACCCGAAGATATTAACGGCTATAACAAACAACATTTCTCTGGCGAGCCTCATTTTGATAATCCAGCATACAACATGGAAGACTCAGAACTTGAAAACGGAAAGGAAAGAACTTATGTTGTTAACGAAGAACTTCACATGGAGGAAATAAAATTGCAATAATTGGAATAGACGCTTATACTTGCTACTAGTGATACTTTTGTTTGTTGTGTGGATAATTCGGTCATCAATATGTTTGTTGTGGAAAATACGGTGATCGATCTGTTTGTTTTCCTGTGCGTGTGTGTGTGTGTGGAGAATTCAGTGATCGATCTGTTTGTTGTGGAAAATACAGTGATCGATCTTTTTTTGTGGTGGAGAATACAGCGATCAATTTCTTTGTTGTGGAGAATAAGGTGATCGGTGTGTTTGTTATGGAAGCCCCAATGGATTGCAAATAATTAAGAAGTCTATTGTGCACACCCTCTAAAACAGGACGTTAGAAGGGAAGATTTCTAAACTATTTCATTGATGTGGAGCTGAATAGTGACTCTCATTTGACGCTGACTGCATTCTACCTCTGACCAATGATTACAACATTACATCCAGCCAGGAAGACAGTCGCCATCATTGTCATCATTCTCACTCAATCATTGGTATCTGCGTTGCTTCAAATGCATGTCCTGTCGTTTATCTCTATTAACTTATATTTGCTTTTAATTTAGTATATGCAATCAAATCTGATGAAATTAGCCATATAATAAATCTAGACAATACTAGTATACCCGTGCAAATAAAACATTATATATGTTATTCATTTGAAGATCCTACGTGAAATGCGATAATTCACACATACATAATTTAGATTGTGAATGTGAGTGTTTATTACAGTAGTATAATATAATGTAGAATGTAATATTAAGGCGTCGAAATCGACTTGGACAATTATACACGTACAGTAGGCCTACGTGTAGGTCCGTAGAACAAAGCCTATAATGTAATCGTCTCCATTTTTAGACAGAAACAGATGAGAACCATCGAACACGACGCTGCAAAGTTTCAAGAGAGGGGATACGACAAGGAACATTTTACGACCCAGCCTGTTTACTTTGATAACGCCGCCTACGGAGACTCAAATGGACTGTATATGGGTAACGGAGAGGAAAATGGTAACAGTCGTGTTTAAATCCGTATTTACTATGTAGACTCTAGTGTATTTATGTCTTATGCAAATTTGAACATACTGATTTATATTGTTGTAAATAAATTGTTTTATAGTTTTATACATACTTGTACATACACGTGTTTCTCATTATCTCTCTGAAATTTATTATTTGTGTAGTAATCTTTGAAAAATATGAATTGTATTAATTAATAATATTAATGTTTTAAGTTGTCATGTGATATCATATAGCTATGGGCTTGTATGAATGTGGATTATGATTGAACGTAGGAGCCTCAAAACACTCCCCCGCCCCAAAACACTCCCCTCAGCCCCAAAACACTCCCCTCAGCCCCAAAGGGCTCCCCCTCCGTATGTATGTGTTTCTAGAATGTTTGTTATATCTGACCAGCATGTGTTGCTTAATGTATGTATGTATTAATTGTCTAAAATAAACTGTACTGTACATACATACTGGTATTGCGTTTGCTTCTTGGAAGGATACACACTCTTGAATATACACGTATGATTACTATGGTTTAACAAAAATGTTTGCTGTAAAAATCTGTGAAATGTTATACAGGCATGCATCGAATGTTTTATATAATACCTAACAATAGAACTCGAATTACGCGACTACGAAAGGACACACACATTCACGCACGCACACCACAGACGACGAACTATGAACACGTATCTATATATACATGTGCGTTAACAGTCAATAATACGAGATTGGCTACATATTTTTACACTGATTTCCTTGCCATAAGACCGTAACTTTAGTATTTGAGAAAAGTTGATTTCAGATAATTACAAGTGCTAATTTAAATTTGAAATCAGAATTTAGCATGCAATTTGGTTGTCAATGTTGCATCTATTGGTTTTGGTTAATGTTTCTATATAATATTACTAATTATAACAATATGGAAAAAAATCTACAACAAATACATGACGCAGTAATGCCAATGCTAAAAAAGGTAATCCCCAAAGTGGCCTCTTCTAAATATACCATTGGATCATTTTAATGTTCGGAATACTCTGCACACTTTTCCGCCAAGAAAGAAGCGCTCTTAGCGTAATATCCAAAGTGCATGCCACTGTAAGGAGTTTGGGGAATATCCGCACAATAAATCTGACGTCACGGTTACCTGTCTTTCGATCGTTATCTAGGTAGGTAGATTTAGATGTAACTAACAAATAAAGATAATATTATTTCTAGATTAGTAAAAGATTCTGGGGGGTAAATTGTCGTGGAAAGATAGTTTTATCAGAATATACAATAACCCGATTAGTGACATTAAGCCTCTTCCAAATATGATGTTATCACTTTAACATGATCTAGATATACCTGTTGGTATTTATATAAATGACTTTAAGTACATGTTTAAATATTCAATACATTTGGAGGCGATTAATAGCAACAGAAGTTTGCTATATACAACGCTCACATGCCTGTGGCAATAATTTTATTCAGATTATATTAAAATAATTATTAAAGACTTGCACACAGATCTTAATTACTATGCTTATGCAGCCGATCTAATTAAAGAGTTGAAGTACTTTGGTGAATTTCATTAAGTATACTACACTTTAAAATAAGTAAATTCTTATAAAGAACCTACATTGTATGACGTCAGTCTATTGTTTTCCAATGTGCGTTCATCTAGACATCGGATCAGTCCACGTTGTAAGCACGTGCCTTAGTATGTGTTCTCAGGTCTTACTCCAGAGTATCCGGGGACTGATACGGTGACGACACGGTAAGTTTGTCTTATAAGTATTCTTGTTGTTTTAGGAATTCATGAGGTTTGCTCAGGACTAGTATATTGTTGGCATTACCAGCGGATGATTACGACGTGAGAGAGAATGCTCCCGTACGTTAATAATAACCCCATGAAGTCCTGAAATAACAAGAATATTTCACGAACTTGTATTTCACAATAATTATGTAAATATATTTGGCTTCACCTAAATACCATATTTTTTTCACATGTAATAATCATATTTATTTTATAATATGATATTGTTACATGCTAACTAGTACACATTTGACGTAACTGTATTGCCCAACTGCATTCTTCTCTGGATCTTAACTTACAGGAACTCTCTGATTGGTTGATATTTTAATTATATTAATAGATATTCATCCCAGCCTCCAAGGCCTTTGATAGATGCATACTGAGCGGACACAGTAAGATCTGACTTTGACGCATGTAATCTTCCAGGTATTGATGATGTGAGAAAGTGCATTGGAAAACAATAAAACGACGTCATAGAAGTGTTAGCATTCAAGCCTACGTTTCAAATAAGTTTAGAATAAACAATTATGGAAGAATTACTAAAGGAGAGGCGAAACGACACACCATCAGAAACATACTAATCATATGCTTTCTTTCTTTCTCGCTCTTCTTCTCTCCCCTCTGTCGTTTTATATCTCCCTCGTTCTCACTCTCTCTCTGTCTCTCTCCGTCTCGCTCAGTTTATGCCTCTTTCATTCTCCCTATTTCTCCTCTTCCCTTCTTCCCTTCTTTGTTAGCAAAGGCAATATTAATCAAAGCATGCATGTGTATGTTTAATCTACAGTAACACTCTACATACATTTCAGGTACTGCATCAGCTCACAGTGGGGATGTCAACCTTGGTGTTCATAAGTAAGCATATTTTATTGAACATTTCTTATTAAATTTTATATACTAGTATGTAATTACTTGTGTAATCCATTTGTTGCCCCCACACCCCACACCCCTCCAAAAAAATAAAAAATAAAATAAAAAACAGTAATTAAAATGTAGTCCTAGTGAATACATAATCATGCTACATTATTGTGCAATATTCTTTTCGTCGATAAATAGACAATTGAATAAGTAAGGCAATCAAATTAACTGATTTATTTATATGCGAGTGAAAATCCTCCTCAGAAAAGGCGTCCATCAAGTCTATCACAGACAACTGGCAGAACCGGATGTAGTCTCCACAGCAGTTCAGCAGCAAATAAAAAATGGCGTTCCAGTGTATTACGGAAGAACGGAAGAGACCGTATTGGACGAGCATTCAGCAAGTACTGCAAGCGAACCAAAACTACCCAGAGTTCCGACCAATCAGAGTCTAGAAGAGCAGGTTCTTGAGGTACTGGCTATCAACCATGACATAGAACTACAAACTCTTGGTGACACGTCAGACCAATCGCAGACAGCGAATATTTTAACCAATCGGAAGGCGGTTTCCAAGTCCTACTCTGTGACTCTCGCTGGCGGAATAGGACGTGGCAGCAATGAGGTGATGACGGAAGCCATTTCTAGAGCATGGTGTGAGTATTTGGTGTTGCGAGTATGTTTAATATGATGGGGCATCTAATGTAAGTGTTGTAGAGGACTTATTTGCGAGTGTATCCAAAATATTTGATGGAAAATTCAATTTTTTTCTAATACTACGGTATATGGAAAAACAAATTGTTTCGTTGTCCTCAATGAATCTGTATTTCCTTAATACCAGTGAAGAATGAAAATGCAAAATTATGGTAATTATACATACTCTGGTTTCAGGCGAAAAATACAACGTTAATTCGAATGACGTCTCTGTTGAAGTAGACAATATGGATGTGATAGCTACAGATACTTTGAGGTAAGCAGAGCACATATCCAGACGTCGGAGGTTTTCTAGGTAGTAAGGAAATAACACTGCTCACCTCGTTATAAGACGCCAAATGTTTATCGAATTTCTTCGTTGAAGTTGAACATTAATACATACTAGAAACCGTATTTATAGTTTCTCAATAACAAAACATCGCAAGAAATCATCAGTAATCCGATTGCCGTCAATTCCTGCTTGTACTGGCCCATCTATCGTGGCCCATAATTGATTACATTTTTAAACAAATAGAAAGCCATATATATATTGTTTGTCTGAAAACATGTTTTATTATTTTAACACGTATTTATTATAGAGAAATACGTTGCTGAAAAAAGAAAACTGTTTTAAACATGTTAAATCTGAATACTGAAAAGTAAAAGTTTGCATTGTTGAATGTATTTTACATGTTCATAATTCTGGCGACAAAGCCTCTTTTTCTTTTGAAATTCATGCAACGGAAATGAGACACATTGAAAAGAATTTTTTTTTTACTTTGGAAACCAGTAAGAGTGACCCAAATTGGCTTCCGTAATTGTCCACTTTGCTCCAGTATACCCTCGACACTCGCAGGAGCAGTAATCTTGCCCAGATTCCGGGATAATGGTGATTAATCGTCGTCAGCCTCACCACTCATCGTATAGCGAAGAATGTGCGGAGGGCCTATTTTACACACTTTAGTAAACAATGGCATTTTATTATTTGAGAGTGATAAATTACAGTTATGAATTAATTTCAAAATAATTATATGTAATTAGAAACCATAATATAGTCATGATTGTCTTAGTATTGTATCAACTGTCTACGGGAAATAGGGTAATTTATATTAATTATATTTCAACTACTTCCTGATTGTTAGGCAACGTGAAAAGACTGCAGACATATAGTTTACTAAAATATATACTATTATATAATCAAGTCATACACTAATCTAATCAATTATTGGAAATATTGCTAATAACCGAGCTAGGGTATCACGTGACTATCACGTGACAGATGTAGTTCTAATATGGCAGCGACCGTGAGATTGCTGAGAGGCCTGTCAGCAGGTCCCGTAGGTTAGCCGAGTGATGTAAACATAAGGGGAATAACTCTTACGGCCTTGATAAAGTAGTCCAGCATATTGCTAGAGTGACAGTTATATGACTGAGATAAAGGTATATCGGTCACTCTGTAGAGTGGCGACGTAATTCCTCCTAAGGCGTTTTTGTAGCTGCGTCAGTTGATGCACTTGCACAGGTATTACTGAACACCGAACAGCACTCTAGCAGCAGTTACTCCATATTTATATCATGCAAATACAAAAGACATGTATCTGAAACATCTATCAGTCACTGGGCCGAAGGAGGGGGGGGGGTGAAATGTTCAACTGATCTATCAGGCATCGGGCAATAAAGGGTTAAACTGCGAGTATTATTACATGGGATTAACGTACGTAGTGTCTTGCTACTTCGTGACCATTCGGAACACCATCAAATTCCTTCTGCGATTCTGTTATTAGTACTTCTATTTCTACTAAGGGTGCACAACAACAATCCTACACAATCATGTCATGTATCAATTGACCACCTTATCATCTAATCAGCTTTGTATTTACCTTATGGAAATGAAATTATAAAGAAATGTCTATCTGAGCTTCTACGGTTTGAAATTGACATTAATACATAAAACCAAAGAATTTCTTGAATAATATTCATTTCAACATATCTGATTACATTAGTGCTGCTCATTTATTTCCTGTACACCCATAGTTCTTGCAATATATCTAATATTCACTTGTCTTTCCATATGGGGAAAATAATAGCCAAATCAAACTCACGTTGAAATTTCAAGAATCCAGATACGAAAACGGATCCCCAAATACAATGTATGTAATATTATAAAAGATGTATATTCTATTTGATGGCATTTCCAAGAAACAGACTATGTAATCCTATACAACTCATCAATAATAACCCACAATGCTGCTGGAGTCAGTCGTCTTCGGTGCACCATGAAGGCGTACTTGGTGTTGTTGTGTCTCACTGGCTACGCGACGTTCCAGTACGTGCACGGACAACAGAGCGAGAAATGGGAGCATTGCGACTGCAAATGGGCGCCTTGGAACTCATGGTCTAAATGTTCTAGAGGATGCTGGGGAATCCAAATCCGGAAACGACAAGTGTGGAAAAAGAACACGCCCGAGTGTGTTGGATTTAAGGTAAGTATTTAGTTGTAGGCCTATATGCTTATGTATTTGATTTTTGGTTTGGGGTTTAGAGCCGCTTTCATGTAATGTATATCACAGCGTGTCTGTTTTATGGCAGGAGGAAACTCGCAACATCCGTAGCGCAGAATGTTGCAGTAAACCTGCGAGCATCGGCTGGTACTGACAGACCAAGGATGATAACTGCAGTGCCATGGTACAGACAGCGCATCCTATAAATATAGCGTCAGAAAGGTAACTTTCGCGAACATTGATGCCGGGCTCCCATGACGGGATCTGAACGTGGAGATTTTGCCTCTGGAGTCCAAACGTTCTCCCATTACGCTACTACCCGCCCAGGCCTATACTGGGATATCTTATACTGGGCTCGCCTGTACCATCCAACATTAGAAATAGAATGTAGTCTATGGATGAGTGACCAGTAGCGCTTCGTAGCATTTCATTTGCTTTGCAAATTAGATTTCACATTTGAATACCAAATCACGTCATCACCGGCATCACAGGCCAATTTATAACTTAAGTTTGTACACGTGAGTCGACATAGGTCAAACTGACGAACTTAGAATTATAGGAAATAAACAAACACTCACCGTCCTATTACGTAAATCCGTTTTCTAAACAAGCTCTCCGAGTGTTAATAAAATATTATAGAACCCATGCATATCGCTTCATTACCAAAGTTCCCAAGTATAACAGAGTACGGAAACGGAGTCTTTATAGTGAGCGGGTTCTGTAGGGAGAGCATTCTGTGGAACAGAACTGCACTTTGATGATCCCACCAAATCGCCGATCGTTGCAGGTGTGCGACAAAGGAAAGGGAGCAGTCAATCTAAAGAGATGCAACACGCAGTGTACCGCGGGAACGTACAATAAAACGGAGCATAAGTGTGTTTGTCCCGTGGGATTGTACGGGGAATGCTGTGACAAAGGTGATAGTATACTTTTTTTTTAATCTGGGGATGCGTTCAGGCTTACCTACTATTACTACATTACACTACGCTACGTGTCTACAAAGTAGTGGTTGGCTGAACGGGTTAGTAGGAACATAGCAGGAAATCGGTTTGCGCATGCGTCCAGTCCATTCGCTTCATGCTTTGGGTTTTCCGACATTTTCCTACAAAACACTACGGGGTCCAGACCCGTAGTTAAATGTAGTACTACATAGTACTACATATGCTGGCCGAACGGCTTCCGTAGGACTACATATATAGTACTATGTAGAGATAAATAGTGCAGCCTGAACGCACCCCTAGACATGTGTATATGCTAAGTGTGGCTGGTACCCGTACGGACCACAGGGGTTCGGTGATAGAATAGTAAAAAGTAAATACATATAAATGTTTTCATCTCTATAGATCTAATAATAAAGTCATTGCGGGAAAGTCAAAGCATTGTTGTCCGCTATACATCGTATTTTGAATAAACTGTTTCACGTGCACTGTCAAAATGCAACGTCTAGCTTTGAATTTTCCCCAAGACTATTTACTATTTCTTTCTAACCAACCAAAAAAGAGTACGTGCATTGGGTCTTTGAACTTCCATCTACACAACTAGGATGATTCATTGTTATTCTCTGAAAATTTCAATAACTTTGTTCATGGTTATCTGAGATGCGATTTAATTCAGAGGTATTTATGGTAAGAACTGCACTCACGGGGAGCACGAAGTAGTACCATTAGGATAACTACAGAGCTTGAACATAAAATAGATACTGTAAATCAGGAAATTAATGCGAGCATGATATGAATGCGAACATTGCGATTGTCTTGTGGCCGCATTTAATGCCTACGCATTAAATACATTCTATATTTTAAGACCAAATCTAATAATGTGTACCCTGATTTCGTGCACTTGATCACACGTATAAGGTTGTTGCAGCCATAACCTGTATATACAGTATACTATGTAGTATTGAATTGGTTGTGTTGTGATAATAATATACTAGTACGTAAAATTAGTTTACTTAAACAAATGACAAAAGAAAACAATACGTACACACTTTTATCAGGGTATTTATGGTACAGAATGTTTTTATTGCGTAGAAATTGATATCATGCTCGCATTAATTTCCTGATTTACAGTACGCACATTTAAATGTTCAATCGAGTGTTGAGGGAGCATCCTCGAGTGTCCTCCCTTGTTATATATTAACTTGCTAGGCGAGGTTGGTCTCCTTTTTATTATTATTATTATTATATTTTTAAAATTATTATTATTATTATTATTAAATAAATTACTTCATTATTAGATATGTAAAGATATAAACACAATATTAATTTGTTTACTTTTCTATCACCGAACCCCTGTGGTACTGACCTGAATGTAGAGAAATATGATTATGTGACCTAGCTCTGTTAGGGAAATAATTCGTTTTGATTTGGATAACCACTGTCCTATGTGGAAATATAGTTGAAATAGATTATATAATCTACAGGTTGATGTTTATCTTGATGTTAAAAATTTTTTTCCTCCCCAGTTATAATTTCATTTTTAAATGGTATTTTTTCTCTCATTTGGTTTGCCTTTTTTTTTAAAGGAAAGTTGTTTATATTACTCTTCTAACAGTGATCACCTGTGGCAAAGCACCGGCGGCTATTAATTCCAACATTTCTGACGTCATATACAACTACAGCGACGTTGTCCGCTTCCAGTGTAACCATGGTTACCACCTGATGGGTAAACCTGAAATGGTATGCGGGGCCAACGGTTGGAACGGAACCATTCCTGAATGTGTCGGTGAGCGCCCCCACACCTCCACACACACAGACATAAATAAAATATAGATTAATAAAAAAATATATACAAAATACAATAATAATAATAGGACATAATATTTTTAATAACTCTATAATAATAATAACATATAATAGTATAATAGTATAATATATAATATATAATAGTAATGATAATCAGATTAATATGTAATAACAATTATACTATTACATACTATAGTAATAATATTATTATTGGTGTTAATTATTATTGAGGTACTATGTATTAAAACCCGAAACCATTTCTTTCCAAAAGAGATTTTCTTCATTGAAGTAGTGTGAAATATTTTATTTTATTGAGTAGACAAGTATTTTTATTATTTTTAAATCAAGGTATTTCTTTTCTTGACAGCTGAGGATCCGTGCGAGGGCGCCACCTGTCTTCCTGGCGAAGTCTGCAGACCACAAGAAAAATCCTACACTTGCTTTTGTCCGAAGAATGCTCCGTGCAATCTCAGTAAGTCCATTAAAATTACATTTCACGGCAATTTTTCATTTATAATCTGACAGTTTTGCTGTCTCTTTTGCGCATCGGTGGTTGTCATACTGTTATCACTAGAGTTGGTCAAAGGATATTCGAATATTTGCGAATGAATATTACGAATATTCGAATAGTAAAACAGCATTCGAATATTCGAATGCATTTGCAGAAGAGCTGTGGATCGTACTATTTTTCTTGTAATACATGTGAGATCTTATTTCAACTCTACTGCTAAATATGTAGTCAGAAAACACAACATTGGAAATTTACTGACCGTACATTAGAGATGTATGAAGGTGGGTTTGTTTGTTTTATCGATATGATGACCAAATAACAGAAAATATCACTTTGTAGCACATTATATATAATACGATTTTAAACGAATATTCGAATACGAATAGAATACTTACGTACGAATATTCGAATAGCATTTTTGCTATTCGTTTCAGCTTTAGTTAACACGCATTGATAATGGGCAACATGTCAATTTGCACTTATAATTTAAATACATTGTCAAAATGAAGCCTTGGCAGAAAACATAACAAATCAAAGTGTAATAATACATAAAGTTTACATTATCCTTAATAAAATAATCTAATTCAATTGCATATAAATAAACTAATGACTCGGCAATGAAAGATAATAACTTACCACACCTTCCCCTAAAAATTAATTTGTTTTAAAATATAAACTAATATTATTAATTATCATTAGTCATTCATAACTTGACCAATGGCAATGATATATCCCTTTAAGATCTCGCACCGGAAATTGAAAGTTGCCCTGACAACAAGACCATAACGACACCAGATCGCACGCTGGTCTACAAATGGGAAGTTCCCAAGTTCAAGGACCCAGGGGGAGAGAATTTGGTTATTGAATCCAATTATCCTAGCAACTACTTCCGGTTCCCGTGGGGCTCCCATACCATCCAGTACACGGCAATTAAGAAGAGCAACGGACAAAGGACCTCTTGTCAGTTCTCCGTCAACATCAAACGTGAGTTGATGTATTTGTAGTAGACACAACTAAATGATGATATTACGACATGGACAATGATGAATTAAAGTATATGAATTATATGAATGTTAATGTGTACAACGTAGAGGAGAGGAACTAAATTAAATGTCGTGTCCAGTGGAGGCGAGGGAGATAATTACATTGCGTACAGTTAAATAGCTCAATTTTCCACACTCACAAAAATAAGAACATATCGAAATGCAAAACAAACTATATAATTTCGATGTTTTCGTGCGGCACTTTATACGAAAGCATGGATTCTTGCATGACATATCAGTAATAATAGTACCTTAACGTAGGTAAATTCACACTAAATTTGCCCCACCGTACACAATCTGTTCGAAACCATGATTTAAACGTGTACAAACGTCAGAGCTCGATAATAATAATGACGATAACGATGATGATGATGATGATGATGATGTTGATGTAGAAGATGGTGATGTTGGTAATGAAGATGATGCAGTGGAGGATGAAGATGATGATGATGATGATGATGATGATTTTTTTTCTTTGATTTGTTTTCCTTAATATTTCTTTTTCATATATATATATATGTATTGATGATGCTGGTGATGACGCAGAGGAATATGATGATGATGATGATGAAGAAGAAGAAGAAGAAGAAGAAGAAGAAGATGATGATGATGATGATGATGATGATGATGATAATGACGACGACAACGATGATGCTGAAGATAATGATGATGATGATGATGATGATGTATCTCTCTTTCAGCCATCCCCTGCAGTAAGTTGTCTGTACCGGACAAGGGGTACCTAGTCTGCTCCAACTGGCGCACCGACTACGGCATGTTCTGCCTAATGGGCTGCACAGAGAACTACGAGATGTCCGCGGACTTTGACCCCAGACAATGGATCGTCTGCGGAAGCAGTGGTACCTGGACTCCCGCCAACATACCCAACGAATGCAATGGTAAGAATCCTCGCTGATGGGCTCCTCGCTCTACATCTAAATCCCTGAATCGGTATATTATAGTTTTAAAAATGAGAGATTCTGAATAAGTGTAGTTCTGGCTGGCCCACGTTCCACAGGACGATCGTAGTGCTACGAGAGTCGTAACTATAGGTTAAGAACCCTCGTAGTACATAGCTACGATCGTTCAGTGGAAGAGGCCCCTGAGCTCTCGTGTACGTAAACGTAAAGGTGTAACTCTAAGCTAGTGTTAACGTCAACGTATTTCAGGAGCAAAGGTTACCTTAGAGTGACTCCGTTTCGTAAATGAAAGCCATGATCCAAAATCACGTGAGCTTCGCTAACCAATGATTGCTTCGAATTTCTAATCGATGTGATCGGTTCTCATGAATATCATTCTAAAACAACATGACATTGCAACTAGATTAGCTCTGCTACATTTCCGTACTTCTAACCATCGCTTACCGGTCGAAACTGGACGCTGGTCTCATATCCCTTT
>JAUTBT010073220.1:0-13503 GCA_032361225.1 Lepetodrilus schrolli
TGAATATGCACGCACACAGACCGATAGACCCCACCCCCTCCACATGCACACACACACACATGCACACACACACATGCACACACACACACACCCACACACATAGACACACACACACATGCACACATATAGACACACACACATATATAGACACATACACACACATATATAGACACACATATAGACACACACACACCTATAGACACACATATAGACACACACAAACACACACACACACACACATAGACACACACACACACATATATATACACACACACAAACACACATAGACACAAACACACACATATATAGACACACATATAGACACACACACACACACTATGCACACACACACACCAATATGTACACACTCTGTATAGCCGAGTCAATACATGGCATACAATAAGTAATAATTGATATGTACTGACTTCTGCGTATGTACATATTAGTATTGATACTCAACCTGTGGTTTAATAGCTGCTGCCATGTATAGTGTGTTCAACTGGTCAGTCAACCACGAAAGACGCAATAGAATTATGAAGACGAAGTATTTCCGAAAACTTCAACTCTGAAATGATATCCACTTTGATATTTTCTTTTTAACAGATGAAAAGAAAAATATTGAGATAATTTATGACTCCTCATTAATAATTACTGAATTAAAACAAATTTCCTTGTAAATTTATTTTTAATATTTGATTTGTTTTTCTTTACATTTTCATAATTTTCAGGCATGGAAACAGACAATTGTGATTTCAGCGGAAAACAAGTGCAGGCTTCAAGCCACCAGGACAAATAAATCAACCTCTGGACAAATAAATTAGCTTATTTCCCCAGGAAAATTGCCATGACAACATTTTCTACTAATTAAGACTTCCTTAAGCAAGGAACATATCTTCAAATTTCACCCAAAATATTACTTACCAGTATTTCATGGCAAATGAAACAAAAATCTCATAGCTCATGAAACCTTTGTAAACCGTCCCCCGCTCCACTGCAGTGCAAGTCACACAGAAAGTGACAGCTAGTATACACAGCAGCTGTCATATCACACTGGGAGGAAACCCCTATATACCACAGTCTGCTACTGATATCAATGAGGTGGCTATGTCATATCACTCATATGCATCTGAATTACAAACAGTAGCACACTACACACGCACGCACGCACGCACGCACGCACGCACGCACGCACGCACGCACGCACGCACACACACACACACACGCACGCACACACACACACACACTGTCATATCACTCATATGCATCTGAATTACAAACAGTAGCACACTACACACACACACACATCATGTTAATTACTGGGAGACACTGATTCTACGAATGTTTTAAATATTACAGAACATTTACCAACATTGAACTATGTCAGGTTTTAAATTTGAGTAACAATTTTCAGTAATCAAAAATGACTTCACTTTAAAATATCCTGACAATAAATATAAACACACACAAAAAAAGACAATGAGATATAGTGTAAAATAATTAATATAGACACACCTGCAACCGTTACTTGTATAGAGAGATACATATACAGATATATTTATCATAGTGTGTTTGAAACTAAATATAAATATAAATGTATCCAGCCATGAAAATGTCATTTGCAGTTATCAATAGGAAATGGAAACGAATCAAAACAAAAAGCTGTCAATCCTCTGGCTATTTAATGGAAAGTAATTTAAAGTGTGTCAAAGTCGTGATGGTTTGTCAAACTAGAATAACATAATCAATCACTTCATTCAATCAATAATAAGTTCTTTATCAGTATATTTCATACCAGGAGGGCTGCGCCATAAATGTTTGTTATTCAAAAGTCGTGTTTATAAATAAAATAAATAAATAAACAGACATGAATAATAACAATTTCTATCCTTGTTTATTGTTGCATATTAATGTATTTCAACATTAGCAATACTATATTCATTGGCAATACTACTAAGGATAGTAATTAAATAAAATTGTTAAAATATTAATTATTGACCAATAGTTGGGTGTTGAAATTAATTTAACCCTTTAAGGTTCACCACCCATCAGTATAACATTAAACCCTAAGGTTCCATTACTAATCTTTAGAAGATCCAAACACTAACACCAGACCAAAGAGAAAGCCTCTACTTCCTGGTTCAAAAGTCAGGTCAAGGGTCATGGGTTACAACCAAAGGTCAACTGTGTTTTTACTCTGCTAATGTCACAGGGTTTCCTATCTGTATCCAGCAAAAATGTTTAGACAGCAGAGATTTGCGAGGAATTTGCCCAATTTTTTTGGGACACAGATCTGAATAACTGATACAGAAGACACGGGAACACGAACACGAAACACAAGCAACTGTTTGTGGGCAGAGACAGTACTAGGATTTGTAACCAACTGATAGCCACTCATCTTAGTTCACAAGAGCCAAACTGGCAGTAATCTGATCGGGGATGAAATGCCAGAACTTTGGAGTGCTTGCAACCACAATACCTGAAGATAACATTTGACCATTAACCCTAAAACTGGTCTCAACTTACAAGGAGATATCATAGTGTACATTTCGCAAGGTCAATTCACTCAGCAGACAATGGGTTAATTTCCATAATATTGGGACATCAGAGGCCACACACATCAGAGGCCACACACACACATCAGAGGCCATACACGCATGTGTGTCTCTGGGCACACATATATAGCTTTCAATATTCATGAAATAGATTGTAATGCATACAATGGTTAATTATTTCTCGAAGGACAGTCACCTGACAAACTCATTAATTGGTAGACATGTACCAACCGTCAAATATACATGTATACAAATTCAAATCCAATCAGACACCCGATCTTAATTTTCCTCTTAATTAATTAGAAACACCTAATATTCTTGACATCCTAACCCACCCATACAGTAGTTATCTCCCTTATCTTGCGCATTTCCCCCGTACCGGTAATGAGCTTCGTTGAGAATATGGGTATAAGATACGACCTGGGGTATGGGATCCGACTCACTATGAGTTATGGTATGACAAGTTTATTCAGCTGTACAAAACATTTCAAACATCAACAGACCTTCAACGCCGCAACTCTGTCTGATGTTGTGATATGCGATAACATTCCTGAATACGAAAACCTATTGCTATCTATTTCTGAATACTGGGAGATAATATCTTTATAAATAAGTACAACAGGCTCCTCATTAAACAACCCCCCACCCCCCCACCCCACCCCATACCCACCCGCCCCACCCCCACAGGCACCACCCCATTTGGCGACACATTACTAAATTATTTTTCTTAACCATTCAGAGAGCTCATATTTTGGGACCGATGGAAAAGTTTGCTTGAACATATTTTATTCAACATGAATGGGATTGGTTACAAATTATTGGTTAAAATTTGTACAACCATAAAAGCCAAGCCAGAAATTAAGTTGAATGTGGTCTCTCATAAATAATACCATAACTATAATGTGTATGGATACGTACACATTTGTCCAATATAGTCTAGTTAAACCTGACAGACTACTGGCTCTTCCACATCTATCTTAGTCACATACATGGATTTTTAAAGGTGCTCTTCCTCTTACGACATTTTTTTTGAGTGTGATTAGTCTGTGTCACACCTTGTTCTTTCCCAAATACTCCTATTCAAATTATCACCTTAGAGCAGATAAGCAAGTCTAGATTTACTGGAGAACAAGTAAAGAATTTCAGCGGCTCCTTTCATATAAATGTACGGTAATACCAATCAATATCATTTATATTAAAACTATTTACTTTCACCCTCTGAGTACGAGTACGAGTTCATACTCATCTCAAATAATTGTTCACAAATCCACAAATAAAATTTGAAATTTAGCATGAAATCGTACTAAAAAGGTTTCATAATCAAGGGATCTGTTTGTAGATATTTAGGAATATGCTAAGAAAATTTATTCTTGAATTACACAGAAAAAGAGGATGTATTAGTAGCAATGGAAGTTACAATTCCGGAGTATTAGTCCATAAAGCAATGACAACATAATATATATAAAAACAGCCAAATATACAACATAATATAAATACAAACAGTATACAAAGGACAACCTGCATTAGCCTCTTATCTCTTAGCATTGAAAGCTCAACACAGACGTTTTTTAAACTGCTACATGTACACATTGTTTTACACAAGTTACAGGTGACACGTTTATACAATGTTAACTTTGTTTTGGATTTCTGGGCATTAGTGAAGCCTCCACACAGAATTTTAAAAACTGTCATAAAATATACAATATATCATATCCAAGTTATAGTTTAAATGTTAATGCAATTTTAGCTTCCTATGGGTTTTCTGGATATGAATGAAGACACCACAGAGAATTTTCAAACTATTAAAAATCACTATACATCATATTCAAGTTGTAAGTCACTACTCGTACAGAACTTGTAAAGTAAAGTATTATAGTATCATATCCAAGATCACAGGCTATACATTAATGCAACTTTACCTTCGTATGGGTTTTCTGAATCCATCGAGCTTAGACTCCACATACTGTACGATATTCCCTTCCTGGTTTGTAATCACCAACAACTGCAGTAAGTGTGTGTCGCACACTGCTTACCATACAAATCTCATCCAACAATCAGTCAAAAGTTGTCAGCCCAAACCACAAAGAGATAAGGGCAGAGCAACGCACCTTGACTCAAACCAATCAGATTCAATTAAAAAGAGACACTTTGGTGTATTAATTAGCCTAAAGGGTTTGAACTCGGACTGATATGTTGCAATTGAACCCCCAGTGGGCACTGTGGATAGGTGGTGATATACCTAGTGAGATCTCCCCTCTGTAGACTACAATAGCACAGGCGTGATGTTGTGAGTGTGTATATATTTAGCAGTGTGGTCAGTTGGATGTCTGTTTGTTTGAAAAATAGGTTTCAGATGTCAACAGAGATGTAATAACCCGACATCACAACTGAGAAAAAAGTAAAATTAAAATATTTAAAAAAAAATAATATCAAAATGTTAACAGACAGACATTTCCCGGTATACAGTATATTAAAAGACAACATGGGTTCAAAGGTAGGTAGGTAGGTAGGTAGGTATTTCCCGGTATACAGTATATTAAAAGACAACATGGGTTCAAAGGTAGGTAGGTAGGTAGGTAGGTAGGTAGGTAGGTAGGAAAGGAGGAAGGGAGGGAGGTAGATATTTGTATACAGACATGCATAGATGGGCAGAAATGGTAAGCTAGTGAAGTGAAGGATGGAGAGAGATGGATGCATAGACAGACGACAGACAGACGACACACAGACAGACACAGACAGACACAGACAGACACAGACAGACAGACAGAGACGTGCAGGCAGACAGACAGAGACTTGCAGGCAGACATATAGATACATGGATCTATGGATAATATTTTACACAACAGTAACACTTTTAGGGATCAAATTAAATCCTCTTACTCTGAATATCAGAACACATAATGATGAATCATGTCTCACCAAACGTATGCAAAGACCCACCCCCATCCCCCCAACCCGACCCACATCCCCTCCACCAGGGAGAAGTAGGTAGAATGATGTCTTACTTGGAAGCTAGATGGGGATGTGGGGGGTGGGCAGTGGGGTGTGGTAGTCTACTGATCTGTGACAGAGCCCCGCTATGTAGGATAGGACCATATGTTATTGACAGTATTTACTACACAGATGTCAAAGCACACACCTCCATGATTGATTGATGTAGCTGTCATGCACAGCAGAAATATACATGGGTTACCCTGCAGCCCTAACCATGTATACACATTATATCAGTGAAATTAAAGACGGTATATCAAAATGCATCAGTAAGAAGATATTTCAAAATATTTTAGTCAAATGCGGAATAATTGCAAGAGTGGATATTGTATAGATTTGTACATCTACATCATCAGAAAACTAACAATCCTTTGTTGAACAGGTTGGTTTCCTTCCGTATACAGAAATGACACACATACATCCATACAACCAGCTGTATGCGCGTCTATCAACATACTACTACTACTACTGGGTCAATGGGCCAATACAGATACACACTCGAAACGAGAGGGGCATAATCTACTTTGATTATCACTTGATAAAATGAGTGCCAATACCTTTAATTCACACTGATACATCCTACTATACATACAGATGTATGGCCTGTTTAAAGCAGCACACCTGCTTATGTGATTGAATAATCAAAGAAAATGTTTCAATACTGTTATAATGTACTTTGATAGAATAATGTTGCAAAAGGGTAACTATATTTTTATACGTATGTAAGTATTAAGAATATTAATAACAGACATGTTTTGATATAGATGGCGATTTATAAGCTATCAGAATTCTGTAAATACAAACTAATACATTCTACATATAGTTTATCATTAACACTTTATTAAATGATAAATTTTCTATATTTTATTTATCACAGTATTTCTATAATTTATACTAATACCTATTCATTTGATCTGTAGATTTTACATGCATATTTAGTTTTCAAACTATGAGTAGTCACTAAAAGATTTAATAGAAGTAACAGACATAGTTATAATTAATACTATACCAACATTAATACAATTACCCCATAAAACTTCAAAATTAAATATTGTATCAGTTATAATGAGAAACACTTAAATGATCTGACTTCCGATCACTGAACAGTTTCAACAAACATAAGAAGTAAAATAAATATTGAGCAAGAAAGTTGTTCCTTAACATCATTGCAGTAATCACTCACTCACATCACTCACTCACACAATAAAGTAAAATGAGTAATTATATCGTCTGTGATGTGACAAGAAATTGTAAAGTATTATTCCGAATGTGACCTCATTGTAGCACGACTTACAGCTCATCCGTAGAAATCCGTGAATCGTTGTCGTAGAATAAAGTATATCCAAAGTCACTTCCATGAAATATTCACACTCTATTTCAGTTCATTTTTGATCTTCAAATATTCCTCCAACAGTGTTCTATCGACGCACATAGGATGTGGAATTTTCCAGTCAAACGTAGAAAATCTGCACTTGACTGAGATGAGAGAGAGACTGGTTTGAAAGTGACACATGCACTAACCCGAGGATCGGAGATCGGTTTGTTCGGAGGATTGGCACTGAGCAGGATGAAGCTGAGAATACACGAAGCCATATGGTTCCCGTTACTAATAATCCTCATTCCTTTGAAAGAAATTTGACGACCAAGTCAAAGCAGTCATTCTAAGTTTCAAATGACGAACAATTTAAAAACCTCTTTATATGTTTTCAAAATAAATATTAAAAAAAAAAAAATACGCCCAATATTATTCTTTGAAAGAAATGATGAAAGAAAACTCAAACAATTTAGGTTAAGTTTCCAATGCCAAAACCAAGACCTCTTTATTTGTCTACTACACAAAAATGAAAACAAAAATAATCTTAATTCTTTGAAAGAAATTATGAAAGAAAAAAAAATCAAACAATTTAGGTTAGGATTCAAATGACAAACACCTCTAAATAAATTAATTTAAAAAATAAAATACAAAATAATACATAAGAAATTTAGAATGTTATCATTCGAAATTTAATAATGTTTCTTATGAAACCACATTCACACAAAGGTTAACTCATCATCTTCAAAGAAGTTTAATCCTCCAGAAAATCTGTTATGTTAACCAGTCCCATATGAGCACGAACACTTAACAAGAGGGGGGGGGGGGGACACACCACACTCGCAGATGACCTGTCAATCATGTCAAATGTCAAATGAGGCCATGTTCCTCTCCAAGAGGTCAAGTAGTGCACCTGTTCACAGCCCTGACATAAACATCAACTTCAAACACTTGATTTATCTGTCAAAAACTTAGAATCAAAATGCTACCTTCCTACAAACCTGACATAAACATCAACTTCAAACACTTGATTTATCTGTCAAAAACTTTGAATCAAAATGCTACTTTCCTGAAAACACACTACGTTCGAGGAACAGATATTCAACTCCAGACCCTCCTCAATTTCAGGATTCCGAAACTCCACCAGTTTTTGTGCGAAAAGTCGCAAGGAGAAAAGTAAAAATAAAAGCGAAGTAATTAAATAAACAGGATCAGTTTCTAGGGACAACTACTCCAGACACACCTAGTGATCCTCAAATTGAATCCGCAGATGTGCCGATGATGCTAGGGCGAACTTCCAAGAGATAGATGTCAGTCACACGTGACAGCAACATCGTGAGCACAGGGGGCTGTCGGAATAGACGGAATGGGAGTGGAACCGACAATGTCGTCATGACATGGTGCACGTGTAAATAGGTTCCTTGCAGGAATTACTACAATGTCTGGGCGCTGGTTGAAAGAAGAATGTTCTTCTCCTGTGGCAATGGACATTTCTTCTCTGGTGGCAAATGTTCTTCTACTGGGGCAATGGAGAAATGTACTTTTCTTATGGCAATACAGACATACGATACAATCTTCTCCCGAGGCAATGGAGAAGGTTCTTCTCCTGAGGCAATGTAAAAGGTTATTCTCTTGGGGCAATGAAAATATATTCTTCTTTACAGACTTATTCTCATTGGAAAGGGATATATATTCTTCTCCTGAGAAAGTTCTTCTCTTGGGGCAATGATAATATATTCTTCTGCACAGATTTATTCTCATGGGAGATGAAGATATATTCTTCTCCTGGGTCAATATAGACATGTATTTTTCTTGGGGCAATACAGACATGAACATCTCAAGGGAAAAATATATATGTTCTTCTCCTGTGGCAATGCAGACATGTTCTTCTCTTGAGGCAATGGAGAAATGATCTCCTGAGGCAATAAGGAAAGGTTCTTTTCCTAGGTAATTACGGGATGTGCTGCTATTGGGGGCAATGTGTTAATTGCTGTGAATAGGAGTACACATCATTGTACTTTGTACTTTTCTTTCAAAATCCCCCAAAATGGGACTCATACTGAAATATAGACCAGCTACCGTATGTAAGTTTACACAATTTCAAAATCAGATAATGAGTCGTCACATCTAAAAATAAGTTGTAATTGATACCCATCGTCATTTTAAAATAAAATATCTTGTTATATACCACTCGATTCAGAAAATAAAAATAAAGTAGTAACAACAACAACAACAACAAATTTTTAAAATACAGGTAATATAATTAGATTAATTTAACTAAAAAGTTTCCGTAAGATAACATTTGTTAATCCCAATTCAAAGCTTAATCAATTCTCGAGCCACTAACTTAAAAGATCTTCAAAGCAGATCAATCTTAATGCTAGAATTACGTATACAGCATATAATGCTATCACTGTTTACAGAAATTAAACCCAGATGGCCAAGTGTATGGAATGCAAGGAAAGTTACACACTCTGAAGTTCTACACAAGTAATGGTTTAAGATCCACTGTAACCGGCTAATCTACAGACAGATCCACTTATCACTGCTGCCTCCTGTTCACTGCTTAACATGTCGGGGCAACATTATCAAAAACATTTTGATAACAGCCGGTTAGTGTAGTATTTGAAGTCCAGCTGTATTGAAACATAACTCCTTGGGGGAAAAAATCTTTACGCTTAGAGGAAAATGTCTTTAAAACGTTAATAAAGATGATAATGTTGTGGTTACCGTGATTATCCTAATATTTCAAACAGGAGAAAATAATTAATTTTGCAGCTGTTCAAATTATTAGAAAAATACAAAATTTGAAAATGATCGGTGTTCGATAATTAGGGACAACCAAATAAAAGTACAAAATATGGTTCTAAATGAAATGGTAAACAAATGAAGGATTTCCAAAAATTGTTAATTTTATTAATATATTTTTTTGGGGAAAACAAATATTGTTAAAATAATTAGAAAATTATAATTTGAAAAAGAATTGTCATGTTAGTACGTTTAGGGTCAGAAAAAAATATTTTCGGGATTAATTTTGCTGAGTATATATTTATGGCCAATTAACTTATTAATTACCAACAAACTAATTGAATTGAACATTCATAAATATGTTTTTAGTTAAAATTACCCTTTTCTCAAATATCCTCATAAATTTATGGATTATTTTGATTCTTAGTATTAACCCTTTCCCTACTGTGGTAATCACAAACCTTGCTCTAACGACAGCCATCTCTAGCATTTAGAAGGTTAATTGTAACCAAATAAACAATGATAATGTATGTATTCCCTAATTATATAAGTATGCCATACAAATAACACACATCAACATATTACAGTTCATAAATTCAATTAACATATCTACTGGAACACAAATACCAATTCTTGTTCAAACACTAACATCAAATGACAAATATTGCTTCCCTGAAAACTAAACAAAACATACCTCGACAACAAACCTAACTCCAAATGTCAACTGCTGGTCTAGAAAGCACAACAGGCTTAATCAAACAGCATTTTTTTGTTTGTCGTTCCTTTATAACAAATTGCTATGTACATACATTTAGCGATATTGACGTGACAGATGGAAAATGTTTACCTTACAACAATTGCTGACCACAATTACATCATCAGCCTAATTACATCACGATAAGCAGAATCACTGACCTTATACTATGCCAATAGGCGGAAAAATATATGTTGATCTAAGCATAAGCCCCGAGCTAATCTAGATCACAGTCATCCTTGTGTGTCAAAGTAATTGAATTAGCAGAACAATATTAATATAATGTTATTTCATGCTGGACAAGCCCGGGAGTGAACGTCGAGTGAATACCACTTATCGATCACTCGATCGATTTCTCTGCCCGAGGATTGATTTTTTTTCATGTCAAATGAGGCCATGAATATAGGAAAATAACGAAAATAACAATGGGATCCATGGCTGACCGTGCGATTTATCTGAATCCACTCTGCATAGAGGGGCGTTATAAGGAGGGTGTACTGTAAATGATGTTGTTTTGGTCAGTTAAAGCTGTATTGTTTTCATCCGTTTAATTATGGCACCTAGATTTATCATATCATATCGTATCTAGTTTTATCCATTAACTGTTTAATAATTAGATATTCACAATTTAATCTTTTTGTTGTTTTATTAAAAAATAATTAATATGTAGGTTGGCATTTATGTTTAAATTAGGTTTGTCAAAGGAGTTTAAAAAATTTGGCTTGAAGACATATTAAAATCTGTTTTTTATTTTATATTTTCTTTTAAATTCTGACATCTAAGAAGTCATTATGAAAGATCATATTCCCTACAGAACGAATGATTGACACACTCATAAATCTGACATAAATTGACATATCAATCCGACATCTTGAAGATAATAAATTATTCACAAGGCATTTTATAACGACATGTACAGAAGCAAAATGATGAAGCATTCATCCAAATTCCACTAAATATAATTCTATGTTAATAACATAAAATTCTAATTAATTAATAATCCTTTTTATTAATTATCAACCAAAGCAAACATATCTACGGTCTGTCAGTACCAGATGGTGCTTGCAGGTTTACTGCAACATTCAGCGCTACTGATGTTGTGGGTTTGCGTCAACCCTAAACTGACATGCCGTGACATAACTGAAAGAATGTTGAAAGCAGCTCTAAACACCAGTCAAAAAAATAAAATAACAAAATAAAAATATGGCATGGTTAATATCAACATTTCCAGAATCGCTAGACACAAATGAACATTTGTCAAATTTATCTCTCTCCACACAAAAACAACCCACCATGTGTTATAAGTATCAATAACAACACCAGTCTATCTTGTTGGGTACTTCCATCAACTCCAAACACCATACCTACGATATTTTACTTACTTCAAAGAACGCCAATGATGAAGGAGGGTAGCATGCAGGCCTCATTTATCATTTTGTGGAACAATTCTTGGATATGGTAACTGGCACCATTTCTATCACAGGCTGTTCTATCAATACTAGTACTGACTTGATGATGAGTTAGAATATAGGTACTAAATATAGGTACTAAATATAGGTACTAAATATAGGTGCTAAATACATTGTCATCAACATGTTGTACAATGATCTATAAAATTGAGAAAATAAAAATTTCTATAGTTATTTGTACAAAAAATAATATATTTTTAAGTTGGGGTTTAGGGCTGCTTTCAAGATTCTTTCACTTATATCACGGCTTGTCAGTTTATAGTATGATGAAACCCACAACATCTGTAGCACTGAATGTTGCAGTAAACCTGCAAGCACTGGATGACCAGTATTGACAGACCAAGGATGATAAATATATTGCTATTCTACATACAGCCCATCCCATCCGATCATGATCGCATCAGAATGGTAACTTTCATGAACATTGACGTTGGGTTCCCGGGACGGGATTCGAATGCATTACAGAGACTGAAATCTATCCAATGAGCATAAATAACAATGTTAATTTAGTGGTTAAAACTTCTCGTCATACAAACATCCGTGAGTGTTAACTTTCCATTTCCTAAATGACAATTGAACTTCCTGATGTTTCACTGCCGATTTTTAAAATAGAAATGAGAACACCCGGGAAGTTATGTCATCATCACCTGACTGTCTGACTAGATTGATGCTCACAGTACCTCCCCCCCCCCCAGCTGGCCCCCCACCCCCCAAATGCCAAGACTACCTCCTCCCCCAGGGTAACACCCATCATATTCTTGACTGCTTACCCTGCTAACTACCAATGTCTACACAACTCATTACCAATCCATGTCTGTCGGCAAAGTACAAATTAGAACCCAGAAGAACGCTCATCAGCATCAACACCTCACCCTCTTCCCTAATGCCTGACAGACAAGAGGTACACATCGTCCATCAAGTGGAAGTCAAGTTTTCAAGTAAACCGCCCCTTTAATTATAGCCTAGGTATGTGTGCATACAAACTTATGACCTCAACAGCATGCACAAAGCTGTCTTAGATTAAAATCAATGTAAATATTAAAATGTTTTCACATCTCAACTTGTAGTTATTGAATCGAAATGTGCATACAAACTTTTTTTATATAAATGTTTTATTCCAGTTATCAAGTGAACTGCCCCTTTAAGTATAGGCTAGTTATGTGTACATACAAGCTTATTACCTCAAAGATTTGCACAAAGCTGTCTTGGATTAACATCGAGGTAAATATAAAAATATTTTCACGTCTCACTTGTATTTCTGGAATCGGTCCCGATATCTTCCATGGCAAGATCTCTCATTGTTCTTCCTAAACACAGCAATATTTAAAATGGCAAGATTTTGGCGAGGACGACTACCACTAAGAACATCTTGGTGGAAAGGTACTCTCTCATCACTGACAGTCTGCACCCCAGGCTGTGAAAATACCCAGCATGCACTAGGAATACCCAGCATGCACTGGGAGCTCTTCCAGGGGCATGTCAACGCGCGTGCACCCACAATGCCAGTTGTTCGTTGGTTTGGTGTCAGACATTATTAGGTGATTTGTAAATGCAGGAAACATACCATTAAAATTTTAAGTATTCACTTTACATTCATACCTGTCCGGGGGGGGGGGGGGGGGGGGGGGGGGGGGGGGGGGGGGGGGGGGGGGGGGGGGGGGGGGGGGGGGGGGGGGG
>JAUTBT010073231.1:0-13503 GCA_032361225.1 Lepetodrilus schrolli
TCTCTCTCTCTCTCTCTCTCTCTCTCTCTCTCTCTCTCTCTCTCTCTCTCTCTCTCTCTCTCTATCTCTCTCTCTCTGGTTTGTATCTGTCTGTTAATAGGTATAAAATAAACGTGTATATACACTGTCTCTATTTTTCGTTGGTTCGATCTTCCCACTCATCATTCCTGACGTTGATAGATGGTTTTACCTCTGGCGGCCATTTAAGAAAACCATCAGTAATTACATTTGAAGCACCTCTTCAATACTCTATCTGCTGGCATTAATATTCAATGACTTAATATCCGGAGGTAGTCGATTGAATGGGTACCATGGATTTAATGTCAGGGCCATACCGATGCTGTTGGAGGAATATGGCAACATCTTCACGTCCGGATCGGGACATATCCTTAACCACCACAGACGGGTCCGGAACCTTACCCCGGGGAAGGAACAAAGATAGCCACCCGAATCACAGTGAGCCAGTCCAGATGAATCATTTCGAACGTGCTGGTGGTGGTGGTTGTGGTGGTGGGATGAGATCCGTCGGGAAGAAGAGTTCCCCGTATCGCCACGTTCCCCATAGCCAGAAACCGCAACATCTCGTACAGAGACGTAACGCCAGGGAACGTCGTCGGGTCCAAGCCGTCAACGGTGCTTTCTCACGGCTCCGGAAGCACGTCCCCTACGAACCCAAACACAAGCGCCTGTCCAAAGTGAAGACCCTCCGTGTCGCCATCGACTATATCAGAAACATGGAGGACATGATTCGTGACCACGACGCGACCTGTGCCGTAGTCAGGACTGGTTGCAGCACAATGTTAGGGGGACATCGTGTTTACGTAAATATCAACGCCGCAACGCCCAATATGGACGAAGGTGTCAGGAGCTGGGGAAACAGCAACACCGTAAGTGTTATTGGATTCGTTTTTAACCTATTGTTTTCCTTCTTTTGTTTTCTTTATTAAATATCCGACGAACATATTAATGTTAAAGAGCAAGGTGTCATAATTATTTAGGACAATCCAATCAAATTGTAAATACATTAGTGTTTTGTGTAAATATGCGTATGTATTGGAATTGAAAACTATGTCTAGGCAGAAACAGAAAATTAGCACCGATGATTGAACACCAGAGGCGTAAAATGGCCATCGCTTGTACTTCTTGTCGGTTGGATAACGTGAGGGTTTGTTCTATAGATCTGCCTAACAATGGCAAGGATTCAGACTCTTGCACAGGATTGGTTGTAGGATAGCGAGATATAAGTAAAAACTAACATTTCCAACCGACCATTTGATTATCCTTTTGATATGCTGTTAGTTTTGATATGCAGGTGAAGATCTCGTCAGAATACATGCTAGATGGAACTTAATTTACCTGATAATGTTATCACTAATATTAATTTTGTAACGGACAGGCGTCTCGCTGGAAGAGACTTCCCTTTTAAAGGCATACAATAACGGGTTTGTTTACATATTTCATGGTCAAAACTATTTTTACACGAAAGCATGTACATTTGATGTGTCTACACAAGTATATTGGGTAACCAGCTACATTTGCCGCATATGCCACTGGTTTTCAATATTTTCATATTTTAATATTTAAAAATAATATATTTATAGCTACGTAGCTTTATTGGTAACATTAGTCGTGAACGGTCATTTTGACCGTGTTCAATTATTAGAGTCATCCCCCTTAGTCTATTAGACTATAGGAAATTGATATATTACATTACATTATTTGGGTTTTACCGGAAATGTAAACTGTAATGGAATTTTACCTATTCTACAGCAGTGAACATATATTTGGAGGTACAAAAGTGATTATATGTATGTTTAAGTGCATGTACTTTGCATGTTTAACTACAAGTCTGTTCAAAACGACAACTTAATCTGTGATTGTATATCTTTAAAACTACGTACGGTGCACTGTTAGTGCAATACTTCGTTGACTAGCGTTTCATTCGGAACATTCTCGACGTACACGGGCAGTTACAACTTTAATTGAAGTTAGCTGGCCTGGGTTTCACGAAAGTGGTAGCGATAGTCAGGATGTGAGGCTTACGCCACTTCTTGCTTTAGGAATAGCATGCTTTACGCCTTGACTAGTAACTATACAGTACGACACTTTCGTGAAATAGGTATTTCGAATTTGTCCTAATTTTACAGGGTAAAATAATTTTTATGACTGCTATAATGAAACAGGCAGTTTTCTCACTACACATAACAGTAACGTGGAGCAGATATTCGTTGCATTCACATCGATTTATCTACCAATGGCTTATACACTGCATAGCAAACCGGAGACATATTAATAGTTATCGCGATGAACTCAGAGGGCAATAATTTAGAAAATTAAGCCGGAATATAGTTCCCGACGTGAATTCTACAAATAAGGGTTTACACAAATGACCCATTCAAATTATAGTTTCGATTTCCAAATAACTTGACCTGAAATCATACAATAACGTAATTAATTAACGGTAAACTTATCTCCTCCTTCTAGAATGTCTACCCAGTCCAGCAGCGAAGATGTCTCCAACTTGTGCAATGTCAACCTCCGTGCCAACGTGTGGATACTAACTATGTGGACGTTTGTGGAGAAACGTTAATGTGACGTTATATGTGGAACGCTAATATGACGTTTTGTAAGGCTAACATACCGTTTTTCTCGGAAGTTAAATGCAACTAGGCAGTATATATTTATATTACAGCTTTACATTTTAGAACATATACGGCAACATGGCTTTATATTAGGAGATGGAACATCAATGTAGCCCCTGCGTAATACGTGGAACGTTGATAGAACGTTATCTTATCAGTATAAATCGACCATTTGTTGTGCAACCCACTGTTATTTCAGATGTGTAATACTGAAAATATAGTAGCAATTGTCTATCCTTACATGAACGTCAAAGAGACCCATCCGCTTCATAACATACCTACAAAGTCATTCTTTTGTTTTAACCTAATTAAACTTATACAGCGGGTCCACTTCAATTTCTAGTGAGAAATCCATCATTCCAACCAAAATAACCGCCATATTCTCCTGATTACTCCCACAACAAATAGTTAACAGTCCGCAGCACTTTCCAACATTGGCTTCTTGTCACGTTTACTTAAAATACAGTAATTAAGAAGCAAAGCACGTCATGTGGATGTATACCCTATTACTTAATCTTCGTTGTCACAGTTCCCTTCGCGAACACTAATTGTCTTTGCATTATTAAATGTTGGTGATTACATGTTGTGTTTTAATTATTACTTTAATATTTCAATATAAAGAATGACGTATAGCCTCCTGATCATGAAAGAAGGTGTGTTAAAGAGGGAAGGTCATACTTGCATAGGGAATAATGGTCACTATCGGGGTTATTGCATATTCTGAAATACAGTAATTAAGAAGCAAAGCACGTCATGTTCATGTATCCCATGCATCTTCAAGTTGTCACAGTTCCCTTCGCGAACACTAATTGTCTTTGCATTATTAAATGTTTTATTATTAAATACTTGCAAGTATAATATTGCCTCTTTTGTGAACAGAATCTTCCATCCTAAAAGACACATAAAACTACCTTTCTTCAACATTGCCAGGATATTATTCATTAACCGTATCCTTGGTATTTATTCCTATTTGTTTTATCATGTGAATTCCGTATGCATTTCATATATTACTAATAATACTATTATATTGGCTCTAGAATTATTTACGTCAAATTAGATTGTGGGAAACTTGAAGTACCCAATTGTTTTTAAATATGAAAATTGTAGGTGGACATTAGTTTACTAATAATGAAATTATATCAAGTGGGAAACTTGATAAGTAAATGTATTGTCTGGCAGTTAATGAAGTAAATATCTGGTGTGACCCCCACGGGCTTGCATAATTGCTGTGCATCGTCTACTCATTGACTGTATACGTCTCTGTATTTAAGCGTTTGAGGTCGCGGTTGACTTTGTCGTAGTCGCCGATAAAGTTCATCCCACATATGCTCAATTGGGTTCAAAATTGGCAATGTTGGACGACCATGACTGGTTCCCTGCAAAGTTCATGGTCACACGTGCAGTAAGAGGCCTGGCATTTTCCTCTGAACGTCAATAACTGGAAGACGGTGACGTTGGAGAATTTCATCTAGATAGCTTAGATTGCCTTGTACGTGCACCTAATTTATTCTACGGTCGTAGGATGTGGCAGCACACCCCATAACACTACCCCCACCAAGGTCGACACACCATCGAACACGTTTACACGTCGATGATGACGTCTCAATATGGGACCGAATGTAGTCTTCTTGCTCGTATTCCGTACTGACGAAGTCGGTTGCGTATTGTCTGCGCAGATACTCTTCGTAGACCATGTGCATTACCAGCAGTTTCTGTTGCTGTTACAGTCCAATGACGAAGGTTGAATGCCCTGATATACCTATCCTGAGTTTCAGTAGTGACACGTGGTCCACCAGCTCGTGGTCGATCTTTTGTCGATCCATGTTGTTGATATCGTTCCCAAAGCCGTGAAATTGTGCTTTGTGGACGTTATAATGACGAACAACTGCTGACTGAGACTCACAGGCCACCAAATGTCCGATAGCAATGTTTCAAGATTCTTGATCCAGTCTTGGCATATCGAAATGTTCTCATAGCTCAAATAACTGTGAGTATTTCACTACTAACGATTACCACCGTTCTATACCCAACAAAACGACTCATCAATTTCCCAACTGTTACGTGCATAGTGCTTGCAGTGTGTTTGCCCCCACGAAAGAAGTTTTAGCTCATCCAATGGTGCGTTTGGTCAATGGAATCCATTCGCAAACTAAAGAAATACATTAACATTTCAGAAACTAAATACTACTTCAACCTACTTCGTCAATATAACTGATAATTTAAAAAACGATTTCACCTATGCGTTTCTTTTGGGGTAAGGAATATATTATATATCTTATGTTTCTCGCTGTACTCCGGAGGTATTGTTTTATTTTAATCCGTCAGTTTAATGTATTATAACGTGTTGAATTGCATACACTAGTATACTCCCATGGTCCAGCCTTATGATCAGATGGCATAGAACATCACATCAAGGATACTAATTAATGTTTCATAGGAATGATAGGGTATACGCGATGTCTACGATGAATAGTTGGGAGTGAGCCTCTTCACGACTTCAGACTTAATCCCATCATCTGTATCTGTCCATTGGTAAAGTTAATTGTGGGATATTTACTACTAAACCGAGTTCATCAAGCTTAGTTTTAATCTCACCTGAACACTCTCTGCAAAGCGTGGACTGTCAAGGCACGCTGGTCTCCCTGATAAATTATACTCTCCCCTTCGCAAAATCAAACGTACTGTTTACGGGTTATATTACTACAAAACAGAGCATAGTTCGTCTAAATTATCCGTACCCCGCGTAGACTCGAACGACCTCTGACCTTCGCGATCACTTCCGACTGAGTCGAAGATGGACGAGTCTATACCCCCGAGTGGCAAGAATAATAGGGGTGGGCATTAAGGTGTATTATGAATTGGGGATTTCTTTCATCACAGCAGAGTTGGATATCGTATACGAGGCTAGTAATGCTGACTGTCTCGGAAACTGAATGGTATCCTATATCCATCTCCCATCGACATTGCATATGTGTATATCCTAAGAGTAGCCTATAATTCAACATATATTAATCATGATTATCCAAAGACCGACAATCATAATCATATTGAGGCAGCTGTATACTAATATTCTATATGCTAATTTAAAGTCCAACAATATACACTATCACACCGTATGTCCACCATTTTCATTATGACCCATTCTTGGATGGTATTCATACTTTCTTTTTTTTTCTTTTTTTTTTTTATATCATCGAGGAGCGGTATAAAAATAAGCTTTCATTTACAGCTTGATTACAAATCCTCATTTATTTTCTTTTGAATAAAACTATGTTTAAACCATATGTTTTTTCAACAAAAAAATATGTAGACCTAATACACGATAACATTGTGCCACAAGTGTCTTTAATCCAGAATGTTATAGTCAACATTCACGGCTTTGAATTTTGGGTATATTGATATATTGGGATTCTTCAACACTAGTAAATACCGTATTAGGTTATGTATTCGATGGACACTATTTTAAGATACTCAATTAACGTGTACAATAACACACTTAAATTTAATGTACTACATTTGATGTTGGAAATACACGATATGCAGTGTAAGGGAGACAACTCGTTGACGATACTGGTAAACTCATAACAGGGCAGGCTCAATGGAGAAAGATCAGGCTGACGATATGAAATACAAGTGGTCCCAAAGCTGGTAGAGGTTTAATTAACCCTGAGAGTGCAAACTGTTGTTTAGTATTTTTCAGATGAACCCTCACCATGTTAAAAGTGGCATTACACATCGACTAATCATGATATGAACACTATATCGATGTAAACAGATGAGGGTAAATTTTCTAGAACATAATTACGAACTGTTCTGGAACTTGTTATGATATAATTTGTTAGATTATTAGAAGTTAGTTTGGGAAATGTTCATTGGGATTTTGACGATTGGTTAAATATGTATATTATCTACTATTAATACAGCATAATTCACTAGTTACTTATCTAAAGCTATGCAATATAGATGACTTATATATAACAATGCAATTTAATGTTATAATTTGAACACTTCTGAAAAAAATAATATATAGAATATATTTTACGCAGATATATATTTTTTTTAATGCACCCTCTACCATGTTCACAGTAGCATAACTCTGCAAATAATCATGATATTAACACGAAACTTATTTTACCAGATATGTGCCACCATGTAGAATATAATTAAGAACTATTTTGAAACATTTCTTGACATGTTTCATTGTGAGAGAAACAATTGTGTTACTATTTTAGTATACATTTAGGCACGAACATTATTCGGTAGGGTATACCTTTAAGATACAATTTTCCCCGCCAAATATTTAACTAAATGCGTTAAGTATACATACAAGCATATGGAGGCTTGAATTGCCTTTCATTTGATATATATCGTGTGGTATTATAGTGTGCATATCCTATAATGAGTAAAAATAGGTTTGTCATGAAATAATGCTCGGCATAACCCATCACCTGATTTTTGTAAGAAATGGATTTTGTATTCAGCATACAATTCTACTATAGAAACAACTTCACAACCTGTTGTACTCTCCGGTTTAAATAAACCTCTACCAGCTCTGGTACTAAAGGGCCAAGCGTATTAATTAGTATATTGTGAACATATGTGTCGTAGTTCATCTTAATTTAGGAGATAAATATATGCTGTTTTGAAATTTACGGGTGTTATTGAAACTCGACAAAGGCGAATTTCATTTGAACCCGACCCGTGTGAGTCATTAACATGCAAGCCATTTTTAAAACGATTGGATTTACTTATAAAAGTATGAAGAGCATGGAATATAGCTATGTTAACATTATAAGATCAGGCCCATTGAGCAGAATGATATATCGAATATCACAGCAACCTTAGCAAATCTTCCTTACAAGTCGGAAATTAAAGAATTAATCAAGTTGGCAGTGGACGAGTCCATCCAGAGCCTCAGGGGAAAATATCAAAATCTAAGTTAAAGGTGAATAGTATGGTCCAGGTACCATACAAAAACAACTGATAAATACTTGCAGTTGTGACAACCTCCTATTTCGTATACATATCGTATTGGTCTTCATTATAATAGTGTATGAATTCCAGCCCTATTTAAAGGCAAGTTCTATGGAAGAATCGATTCTGCAACAAGTTCATTAAAAGCAGGCGGAGAAAGGACAGTGGCCAAAAGGCCAAAGGAACCAGAACAAATAGCTGCAAAGTTCTGAAGAACATTGAACCGACCTTCCTGATGGCGAAGATGAAGCAGAGATTAATATTGGCACTAGTCCTGTAGCTCGAGCCAACATGCCCAATGCTAAGGTATGATGAGGACTAGTGGACATTTTGGAATTTTTAGACCTTTACTAAATGTTATCATTATGAGGACTAGTGATCAAAACGGTGTGTTAACCCCTGTGAAGCATCGATTGCCAAGTTTAGTTCATGGATGAAGACTGGTAGCACTTACGGAGTGTACTTTCAAATGTATTGTCAAATGGAGGCTGTACATCTAATTGGACTCCTGCTGATGTGGTACCCTATGGCACTAGGTGACTACCATGGAACTGCAATGTGTCTGAGGCTGGCCGACAGTGCTTGTTAGTACAGTATCTGTACTGCTGTTAAATGTTCATCAATACTAGCATATATATCGTATGGATGTTGGTAATGTATGGAACTATTTGTACAAATGTTGGTTTTGTGGAGATGAATTAACTTTATAGGTTCATTGAATTCATTAGGGATGACTATAGCACGACCTTGTATTATCATCGTGCATAAAAGTATTAGAAGTGTTAAAGCGGGTACGGGGATCTTTTGAAAATCTTCAAAGTTAAAGGTATCTGTGTGACATACAAATTACAGATTTGGCCACCTATTAACATTGTGGCTATGGAGAATGACCCCCCCCCCCCTCCTCCCTTATTATTTGCTTAATTTCTAACACTGCATAATATAGGTGCAATTAGGTGTACTGCTAATGAAATTTACAATGTGACATATTTTTATGTGATAATGCATGATTCTGATTCTGAATGTATATTTTATAGTCTGTTATTTTTTTCTCTGTTTAATATCCGTCAACTAATCATGTCCATACTGCAGTGGAAGCTCAAAGCTGTTCCCTTCAAACATATTTTAGAATAGAAAATACATTCTTCCATATGTGATATGCTATTAAATATTCATTAATATATAGATAGATAGTAGTTGTGTCACGATTCACGGATGCATCAACGAATCGCCATTTTACCTCTTATATCGTGATATATGATTCTGTCTTAGTGAATCGATTAATAATTTTACTGTAAATCGATTATAAAATACATATTCATATCGATGCGTTTTCACAAGATTCCTGATTTTGACAGGTCATTTCTGTTCTTATTGAATTTAAAGTTGTATTTCAGATTTAACGTGTTGTGCTTTCAAATGTTCACATCACAATTATCGAGATTTTGATTCACACATGCACATATAAAATAATAATTAAATATTCAGTATGATTCTGGTGAGCGTGTACTCCTGTCTCGCGTTCGTACATGTGTGGTAATTTTATTGAGATGTTGAATTATTCTATGTACGGGAAATATACGCATACTTCAATAGTGCACGCAAATCAAGGTTATAGTTCCGGTATACCAACGTAGACTACCTGTGTTCCAGTTTCTGAACAGTGCAGCCTTTGCAAGTAAAAAGTGCGTAAAGAAATACCTGTTCGTGCGATTACAAAACTCTTTGAGTACGACTTCATGCTCAAACTCAAATTTTATGTAGGGAGGTGAGAACACAACTTTTGAGTGTATCGTAATCTCAGGGCTGCGTGTGCTTCTAAAAGTTTATGCGCTTCACGGATGCGAGAGTTTCAAATGCCACTGCACAGCCAAACTGAGCTCATTATCAATCACATGCAGATATTTTATGTTGGTGGAAATAATAATGCAGACGTATAATATGAATGTGTTAGTTCAGATTAATGTAGACGTATAATATTTCAGATCTCTTTGGAACTGAGCATCCCAAAATTGCAGATAGTGGAGGAGAATTATACAAGTAAAAGGTGTTGGTCTTCTTGCTGTAACTATCGTCCTATACCATGGTGACAATGGTAGATAACGTTAACTTAAGAGTTACGCTGTTAGTGCCCTTAATGTGAAAATAACGAGGACATTATGACATTAGGTTCTGTAACCGTTTATTATTACATCAATGTTGCCGCAGGTTGATCATGATTGCATCGTGCATTGGATGATATGACGTTGTCATCTGTAGTCAATCACCTTTTTCTTTGCTAGATGTGGCAGACAATCAACGGGACTACACTGGTGAGTGGACAACCTAAAATAAAATATGTTTCAAGTTTCAAATTTCGTTATTATAGCTGTGTGGCAGTTAATATGGTGAATATGACATGGTATTATAATGTATCGAGGAAAACGTGACTGCAAATATGAGAGAGTCAATACATATAGTGTACATGCATTTAAACATTTTGAAATATGTTTTTAATGAAAATGTTACTGACGTTGCAATAATGTGATGGAAAACATCCAGCTATCATAGTGAGTAACGTTGATATTATATTCTACAGGATAAACCTTGTTTGCTTGTGCCGATTCAATGTATCACTACATACTATAATATGACTGGCGCATTTAATTGTGTAAAACAGCTATAGTACTACTTAATCAGTACCAGCATAGGCGCTCTCACTTCTACTGCACCACTCTGTGCCACGGGTGTTGCAGGTTTCGTCCTAACGAAATCTGGCATACCGTCATACGAACCATCCTCGACACACAGGCCATCATGCTTACTTAACACCCGTCAAATCTGACATATAGACTAGACGAATTATTCAAAAATCAGACTTCTAGAAGGATTTTTTAAAACAAAAGTGGGATCGCAGGTGTTTTAAGATGAACGGAGGCCTCTTAATCCGGAAATGACAGTTCCCACGCTGGCATTTGATTTGCTACCTTCTAATTAGTATAAAGCAAAATGGCCGCCAAGTTTTCTTCATCGGTATTGTCAATGTTTCATGTTTATTATTGACTTTTCCTAAATATAGTTTGCTTATTAGATACTAGATGTGTCCTACATTTAGTGTACATTAGAATGGTGAAAGAAATCATTATTCACAAAAATAAATAGTGATTTTTTGTATTTTTAACCCATTTGATGGATTAAAAGAGAATGAATATGGCAGAGTATCCAGGATTACTATAATTATATACTTAATGTATGAATATCAACATGTCTTTTACACAATACTTATATTAATTATCTGTTGTATTTGCTATGCAATAATATCGACATTTGCAGCTCTTCGTGAGTTAAAACATTGTTTTTGACCATGTCTCATTCAATCATATAATAGTTGTGCACATATGTTGGTTTTGCAATGACATGTTTACATAATATTTTATATGGGCATGTTTCCAAGCCTTATAATTAGGATAAATCAAAATGGCCGCCATACGTTTCATTATCATACCTACCAGTGTACTTTGGAAAGTGTACTATGGAGAAAAATTCAATTAATAATTATGTGTATTCAAGTAGCTACAGATTAAACGTTAATTAAAATTATTTACCTCGAAAATATATGCCCTTTAGTAATTAGCCAATTAGTAGTTATTTGTATGATTGCATGCTTACTAATAGCAATGATGCCGCAAAATACAAAAACAGAAACTTTGGTTGGCGTATTACACTAGAAATATTATAAACATACTGATCGATCTTACATAATGCACTATCAAAATGGTATACAAAGCTTCATCAATTATGTGGCGTAGCAAAGTACATTGGTAGGCATGATAAAAAAAAAAATATGGTGGCCATTTTGTTTTCTGCCAACTAGAAGGTTTGGAAACATTTCATGCCCATATAAAATATTATGTAAAACATGTCATTGCAAGTGTTGTAAAACCAACACGTGGTGCACAACTATTATGTGATCGAATGAGACATGGTCAAAAACAATGTATTAACTCGACGAAGAGCTGCAAATGTCGATACTATTGCATAGTAAATACAACAGATAATTAATATGTAATTAATATGATTGTGTAAACGACCTGTTGATATTCATACATTAAATATATAATTATAATAATCCTGGATACTCTGCAACATTCATGATCTTTTGATCCATCAATTTGGTTAAAAATATAAAAATAAATCACTATTCTTTTGTGAATAATATTGTTTTTAACATTCTAAAAAATGCATACTAAATGTAGAAAATATTTAATATATATATATATTTGTGAAAAGTCAATATAAGCCATGAATTATCATTAAAGTAGTAACTAAAAACAATACCAAAACATAAAACTTGGCGGCCATTTTGTTTTATGCAAATTAGAAGGTAAAAAAAACTAAATTGCCAGCGTGGGAACTGTCATTTTCGGATTGAGCGGCCTCGTATCATCTTAAAACACGAGTTCCCACTTTTACTCAAAATTGCTTCTAGACTCTTACGGAGGCCTTTTCAGAAATTCCTTCTAGACCATTATGTTAGTATGCTTAACGGTCTGTTTGGAGGATGTATACGAACGAACTAATCTTGAAAGTGGTTGTAAACGAAACAAAATACTGTACCTTTAACATTCGCATACGGCACAGTCGTTGTTGTTGTGGGTGCGTCTGCACCAAAACGGACACCAGATAAACGGACACCATATACATTGACATCTTACACATCCGGGACTGTTGGGGTCTTTTCGAAGTGACTGGTTACAATGGAACGCCATGTCGAAGATACAACTCGTACTCGGGCAGGTCGGGTGGTTTTTGCAGACACACACGTAACATCCGTGGACCCAACGGCATTCCCGGATGCCAGGAGAATTGCAGGTGACCCTACCACGTGGGCACCACCAGAACTGGGCTATATAGAAACATTAAAATGTCCTATTACATGTATGCTACACAATCATTACTTATATTAAGATACATTAATTTTTGCGAGCAAGTTCTATGTATGCTTGTTGTTGTTCTTCTTCTTCTACTTATTATTATTATTACTATTATTATGATTACTATTATTATGATTACTATTATTATTATTACTATTATTATTATTACTATTATTCTTCTTAATCTTATTATTATTAGTAGTATTACTATACTATTACTATTATTATTATTACCAATTATTCATCTTCTTCTTCTTATTATTATTATTGCTATTATTAAATATTATAGTGAAATGCCCAATTAGACCCTTCTCTATCACCCATTTCGTCACGTGTTAAATTAGTTTCTATTATGAGCAGATAGTCTCTCAGTATACCTGAACTTTACAACTATCATCCCGGTATCACAGTTATGCATTTGCAATCCGCTTGTTAAATTAAATCTATGTATGTTATAAGTTGCAAATTCAGAATTGCAGACTACCATGCCCACACATAAAGCTACCACAAGTATATCTTTACTTACCATTTAGCCCTGTTACCAGGAGCAGAGTTAGGACTAGGAACAGATTGGACATTGTGAAATCAGAAACACAGTCCCTAAATCCTCGCAGTCCATATACATGTCCCTTTTATACGCGGACTAATGTAAGTCTGTTTATTGATAAAAAAAACAACGTCTGATTCATCAATGTAGATTTTTTTATGGTGCAAATTTTAATTTCGCGGAACTGCGGAAGATATCGGTACATGCGTATATACTATTAGCCTAAGGTATGATGCGTACACGTAAGGTAGTGCATACATTCTGAACGTGGCAATATGTACGAGGGCAATCCATGCTATTCAGGCACGTCGCTACCTGTGCGCAGGGCCGGTGCATCAGGAATTTACCCCCCCCACTGAAAATATACCCCCCCTCCCCTGAAAATGTTCCCCCCACCACTCAATTTTGTTATTCTTTATTTTAGGTA